>VMDO01011785.1:0-65106 GCA_007922755.1 Pedetes capensis | reverse complement strand
GAGGAGGAGGAGGGCAAAAAAAGAAAGCCATCAACTGAAGAAAACAAATGCCCTCATGAAATCAGTAAGGCCAATTGTACCAACTATTCCTCCTTCACTGTTACCTTAGACCAACTGTACTGACAAGGGATCATTCTAAGCATTCAGAAAACATGACTTGGCATTTGATGGCATTCAATTTCCATTTCATCTTTGTTGCTATTTAAAATTCACCCCTTAATCATTTTCTATGATGTACATTCCACGGGGCAAACTGTACTGAGATCTCTTTCAGAAAGTAAAGTAAAACTTGACACAAAAGGAGGATGAATAAGCTCATTCAATTAAAAGCCCACAGTAAACCTTATTTCAGGATTGTGTGGATGTAAGGCCCTGAATAACTCATTAGGACTCAGTTTCTCTCTTTCCATCTCTCAGCCATTATCACCGTCACTGTGGCTCCATTCCCAGCAAGATTCCTGTACAAGTAGAAAAGATGTCTTCCCCAGGTCTAGGTTTGCTCTCACAGCCTTAACTTTAACCAAGGCCCATGGATTAATTCTTATTAGGTGAGAGGGCCTTGGGTTGTGGCACACGTCCAACCCTGAACCCAGGAACTACCTTTCTTTGGGTAGTCAAATACAACATTCTCCTTGGTCAGGCTTCAGTTCTACCCACCCCTGGGGATACGCCCAAACCACGCGGATTAAACCAAGATGGCATGAAGATTCTTAAGGCGCATCAGAGAAATCTTACTAGAAGCAGAGGGAATACATGGTGATAAGGCAAAGCTAATAAGCATCTATCACAAGCATTGTACAATAAGGTATCTAGTTAAGTCTTTTTTTATGACCAAAGGCAATGTCTACCATGTCTTTGGAAGTCATTGAGGACATTAAGTGCATGATATTCTGATAAGTATTCACCCCTATGAACCACAAGTTTACCCATGCCATATTCTGATTTAAACCTTTCACTGTCTTTCCATTGTTCTTCTTATAAAGAAGGGGAAAGTACTTGACAGGCACACCAGGACAATGTGATTGAATTATTACAATGCTTCCAAGCTTTAGCTTCCCATGACTCCTCAAAATAAGTGATTAGTTTCATTTCTACTTCATTTCTCTGATTTTGTCTTTGCTTTTGCTTCCCTCCATTTTTATCTCCAAAACATCATACTTTCTCCTACCACAGGACCTTTGCACTTGTTCTTCCCTCTGGAACGCTCCTCCACCTCTGTTAGTAGTTAATTCTTATGCTTCCTTCCTATCTCTGCTCAGGTTTCTTCAGTTAACATGACTCACATTCACAGAGTTGTATTATCTCCTTGGGAGCATTTATTGCAGTTATATTTTCACTATTATGAATATTTATAAATTATCCATCATCTCCATTGAGACTATAAATATAATGAAAGGTGGAACTTTATGTTTACTTATTACCAAATCTACAGAACTAAGTACTATTTAATTATAAGTCCCCGGAATCCATTGGCTTTTCAGAAGATTGGCATTTGTCAATAGTTAACAGCAAGGTCCTTGGAACCAGAAACACCTAATGTCAAATCCTATCTCCACATTTTACTACCCATATAATTTGGGGCTGGTTACCTAATTTTTTAACTTTTTTTCATTTTTATATTAATAATAATTACCTAGGGCTGGAATTTAGCTCAGTTGGTAGAGCGCTGCGCTACAGTCTCTGAGGTCCCGAGTTCAATTCCCAGCACCGCAAAAGTGGGAGAAGAACCTGGCAATCCCCTCCCAAGGCAACCCCGAAACAGTCAGCCATTGAAAACCCTGTAAGGGTTGCTATGAGTCAGATACCGACTCGATGGCACCTAACAACAACAACAACAATAATGACCTAAAGGTACCATAGATTAATCATGGAGATTTTAAAAACCACACAGAAGGCAAATGTAAATGCACTTCCTACTATCTATCACCATCTCTAACACACAATTACTTTGGGAAGAAAGGTATAGTCATTACACTGCAATGGTTAATTCTGTGTGTCAGCTTAACTGGGCTAAGGGACAGCCAGGTCACTGGTAAAAGGTTAATTCTGGGGATGCCTGTGAAGGTATTCCCAGAAGAGCTAAGGGTCTGAGTCAGTATACTGAGTACAGAGGACCTGCCCAGCCAGTGTGAGTGGGCACCATTCAATCTGTTGAGGGCTCCAACAGATCAAAAAGGTGGAGGAAAGGAGAATGCACTCTCTTCTTAACTGGGACATCCACCTCTTCCTGCCTCCAGATTTAGACCTCCTGCTTCTCAGGCCTTTGGACTCTCAACTTACATGGGCGCCGGCCCTTCCTCCTCTAGACTAAAGGTTGCACAATCAGCTCTCCCGGTCCTCATGCCTTCAGACTCAAAATGAATGACACCACTGACTTTCTTAGATCTCCAGTTTGAGGCAGCATACAGTGGAATTTCTTGGACTCTGAAACAGTGAGAGCCAATTCCTATGACAAAACCCTTTTATATCTGTTTGTCAGTGTGTGTGTGTGTGTGTGTGTGTGTGTGTGTGTGTGTGTGTGTGTCCTCTTGGTTCTGTTTCTGTGCAAAATCATAGTACAACGATGAATGATGCTTTGAGTTTAAAGAGCCTTGTCCATAAAACAAATTTCGTACAAGCTCTCCTATGAATTCAGTACTCTGAAAGGGTAAACTCAAAATGTGTTCTCTCCTATAAGAAACTGTCAGTGGACTGAAGAACTCAAATGAGACAACTTCAGGTAGTAATTAGACAATGTTGTCTAATTACTAGTAAATTAAGGGTGAAATATCAAACAGAAGGTTCTTGCATAATAAAAGATGAAATTCTCCCTAAAACATAAACTGAAATCTTAATACCAAAGTTGATAGTGAAACAGCACAGTTCAGTAACTGTAAATTCTATTCTGAGATAATTCGGCAGAGGCCACATACCAAGAGAAAATATATACACACATACATACTCATTTCCCTCTGATATCAATTTAGCAGACACCTAATATAACTCTTATTTATATAAATAGTCGGATGACTGAAGATAACTTAGTAATTCAACTTTAGTGTTCTTTATATTTTAAATTTATCATCTCAATGTTAACATGAAGACAAATGTTATGAATTAACCCAAATATTCTCTTAGATATTAGATCATTGACCTCATTTTAGAAAGCACAATGCTTATGTTAGATAATCAAATCTTCAGTAATTAAAAAACAAAGTAATATATTGTTGTTGTTGTTGTTAGTGCCATCAAGTTGGATCCGACCCATAGTGACCCTAAGTACAGCAGAACAAAACACTACCCAGCACACGATCTTTCTATGTTTGAGCCCAATGCTGCAACCACTATCTATCTTCCTATTTTGAGTCATGTCACATCAGCAAAAGGAAGTCCCAGGGGCTTTACTCCATTCCCGTTGTTAAGCTCGACTCTACTTTGAGGATCATATAGCCTGGTTAGTGCCTGGAGGAGAGACCACTTGGGAATACCAGGTGCTATAGGCTTGGGAGAAAAATCCGGCAGCCAACTCTCAAAACATCAGCCATTGACAACTTTATGAATAGCAGAGAAGCACTGACAATAGTGCCAGGCATGGCACAGTGTTGGGTAATATCTTGCCTGTTGTGTATAGGGTCCCTATGAATCAGACCCAATTCAATGTACCTAACAACTACTACTTTGAGGAGGCAATTCTTCCCCAGTCATTTCTTGAAAGCCTTCCGGCCTGGGGCGCTCATTTTCCAACATTTTATTTGACAGTGTTCCTCTGTTATTCATAAGGTTTTCAATGGCTGGAAGCTCAGCTGAAACCTGTCCACCGTGGGTGGGCTTGGGGTATCTGAGATACCAGTGGCATAGCTTTCAACATCACAGCAACATGCAAGCCCCCACAGCACAACAAGCTAACAGGCCCATAGAGGAAAGCAATATGAGGAGCAAGTAATTTTCTATAGGTAACAAAACGCCAATAAAAGAATTAATAATGACATTTATGTTTCATATTTCATTATACATATATCATTTTGTAGGTAACCCTATTTGGGGAAAATTTTATTACTGTCTTTTGTTGCTTTTCTCCATCTTTCTTGCATTGACTCTAATTATTGTTCTTACCTAGAAATTATCCTAGGGTACCTTCCATAGCTATGCTATTGAACATGTGAGAATTCTAAAAGGTTCACTGCGCATCAGAAACACAACCTTCCTTCCTATGGTGTCCTTATTTTACACCCCAGGGATGTTTAGATGAAAGGCTATAATAGGATAAGCAGCCAAACTCCAGAATCCCATACGATCACTTGGAAACACTCATAAAGGCAAACAGTGCATGCTGAAACCATCACGCTGGAATTCTAAATCTTAAGCTCAACACAGAGATTAAACACCAGTAGAAAAATAAATATGGGTTGAGAACGAAAATTGTTTTTCTTCAACACGTGAAGAGAGCATGTATACACGACTGACATTGGGAACAAGCTAACCAGAGACCAAATTGATGCAGACGGAATGCCAAGCAAAACTCAGCGTTCTGCCAAAGGTTTCCCCAGGAGGTGAATAACATTTTCCACAAGTCTATGGAAACTGCAGAATTGGTTTGGTAATGAAATGCTCTTAGCCACTTTTTTATGTCTGATTTAACATTTCTGTTCTCTACTGAACAGTGTAGGTTACGTTAATTACATCAGAGAGGAGCCTATATTTATACTCAATGAAAAGATGAGCAGTGTTTGAATTCACTCAAGAAAATTTTACCATATGTGAAAATGAAATATGCATTTTAAAACCCACTTTTGATGGTGTAAGAGTATTTATACAATTACAGTGTAATTCTGCAAAATTGAAATTAAATATAAAACTTTCAGGCAGGAGCCCTTGATATCACAAGATGTTAATTTTCTGAGTAGGATCATTCAAAGAGTTACATCGTAATTTTCACTGTCACGTGCTTGGGCCAACTCATCACCAGACAACTAGATAGTCGTGGGTAAAAGTAGGATTTTTAAAATAGTTTCTCTCCAATGCTTCCTAAAACACACTGTCAGTGATTTTCAAACAACAGAAAAATTCAACATGTTAATCTCTACATTGTCTGGCCCATCTTTCCTTATCTTCTTTGGTACTCAATATGTTTATACATAGAAGCCCCAAGTGGCTATTGTGTTACTATTTTCATTTCACTAGATCGCTTGCAGAGATTAGAACAGCAAACAGCCAAATGAAGTCATGGAATATAAAAGGGATCCTACAAAACCACAGTGATGCCTCTGACTGGTTTCCAACGTCTTCCAGGGAACAAAGCCTTTCAGGAGTTTTCAACATGACTCCAAAGAAGGCTCTCCACCAGCCCGGGGAACCTTAGCACCAGAGCCCCACACTCACGCCTCAGATCCCGCTGCAAAGACCCGTGAACTCCCTCTGCCCTTGACTCGGTACCTGTGAGGGGGGAGAGTTACATTTCACACTGATTACTCGTGAGGTCAGCACAAAGCTCTGGACGGAATTCTGGCCTAATTAAGAGAGGTTTCCATCCCTTTGCTGGTTCACGTAAGCCCTCTATTGGCTTAGACTGCAGACAGCCACCTTCTGACCCAGGAAAACACAGGAATCCGCAGCGCCGCATCCAAAGTCTTTTAGAGAAACTGGAATTTGTTTCTCTGTTGCAGGATTGAGTTCTAAGGGTTCAGGGTCAGATTGCTGCTGTTGTTAGGTGCCACCAAGTCAGTTTCCAACTCATAGTGACCCTACACACAACAGACATAACAGTTTTGTCAGTGCTTCTCTGCTATTCATAGGGTTTTCAATGGCTGATTGTTTTTTTGGGAGTGGGTTGCTGGGTCCTTTGCCCAAGCCTACAGCATCTGGTGTTCCCAGGTGGTCTCCCATCCAAGGACTAACCAGGCCGACCCCTCTTAGCTTCCGAGATCTGATGCCACAGTGGTATGGCTACAGGCTCAGGGTCAGAACTAAGTCAGAATTCCCTCCATGCCAAAAGAAATGAGGCAGATAATGAGATTTTTTTCTTTCCTCATCAGTTCCTTCACTTTACTCCTATTATCTCTCTCTCCTGAGTTCACCAGCTTCTACCCCTCTCCCTCAATCCTTTCCTGCCTCATAACTATTAAAATAGGCAAAACCAAAGGTTCAGTAATACTCATTTGAAGCATATGTTGTTTTAAGTATGGACAGGTCTGTTTTCAGTTGTTTTACTTTAGCCAGAACACACGTTTGCCACCATCAAACTTTCACATGTTCTGTTGTAACCCTCTCAGTTATGATTTATGTCATTGCTTCCTAGAAATAAACCATTTAACAAGTACTTACTGGGTTGGTCCAGCATTCAGCCCATGACAGAATCTATAGGGAAGAATGAGGGGAAGAAAATAAACCTATGAGATACTTAGACCTATGTGACCCTACTAAAATTGTTTAAGACCCAAAAAGGACAAAAGCATAAAATTTTAAATAATATAACGTTTTAAATGCATAGTACTGCTGAGGTAGCCTGGGAGACTGAGCACATCGACCTTTCTCCCAAATCACAATGAGCCTAACCGTGTAGCAAAGAAAATAATAACAAACAGAACGCACACGAGCTAGGAAACAGAGTGGCCAGGAAATCATCAGCGGTCAACAATGTTAACGGAATTGGAGAAGGCAGGGTGCGAGGAGGATTATCAGAGGGACTGAGAAGACAGAGCACACAGAGGTGGGGGCTGTAGAGAAAGTGGGACCGTTTTGCCCAGGAGAAAACCCAGAACAGCTTTCCCAGCACAGGCAGGGGCGGGGCTGGAGCCGGCTGCAGGGCAGTACGAAAGGTATTTCATTAAAAATGATGACTGAACAGCTGGGCAAGTCTCTCCCGTCCTTTGCTTTCAGGCAACTGGTAGAAATGCCTTCTGATAAGGGCCAAGTACAGCTTATCTCTTAGGAATTTGAATGATTTTTCTGAGAAGGGTCACACTCCAAAGGAAACCACCAGCCTGCCTGCTGACTACGTGTGTTAAATTGCACATATTTAATTCAAGCCAATTTATCAATCAACATGTCCACCCAAGGACATATAGTTTATATTTAGATATCTCACTGGGAGAAGCAGAAGGACACAATGGCAAAAGAAAGTTACATTGGTGAGTTATGTTTCTCAACCTGCCTCATTAACAAGTACAAGGGAGCAACCATATATCGGTAGGCATTTGGGGACAAGATAAATTCTAAGAATTATTGTAACTATGTAATAAAAACAGATTTTAGTCGGGGAGAGTAATTAGAAGACAAGCGCTTAAAGAAAATTTAACTATGATTACTGAGATTAAAATTCAACGAAAGAGCTACAAGATATAGTCCAGAAACCTACAGAATAAAAAGAACCCACCAGGCGCGGTGGCGCATGCCTGTAATCCCAGTGGCTTGGGAGGCAGAGGCAGGAGGACCACAAGTTTGAGACCAGAGGCAGTCTGTATAACTTAATGAGACCCTATCTCAAAAAAAGTTAAAAAAAAAAAAAAAAAGAAAAAAAAGAAAAAATGTGCTGGGGGTACAGCTCAGTGGTCCTGCACTTGCAAAGCATGCAAGTGTGAGGCCCTGGATTCAATCCCCAGTACCCAAATAAAAAAGAATAAAAAGAACCCAAGATAATACATTTTAAAGTTAAGATATAGATATTTCAGCCATTGTTCTAAACAATGTCCAGGAAATATTTTTTAAAAAACCTCAAGACCAGCAAAGAGGCAGAAAACACATTATCAAGAGAATATATATCCAACCAAAGAGGCTGAAAGATGATCTTAGAATTAGGAGAAAAGGACAACTATTATAATTATGCTAATAAATTTAGAGAAAACCACAATGGTTGAAAAGAAGGTTTTCAGGAGATAAATGGAAACTCTAAACAGGAACTAAAATTCTAAAAATGAAAAATATCTCTAAATTTTAAAAAGACTTTTGATAGACTTAACTTCAGATTGCACACTGCTGAATAAAAGAGTAGTGAACTTGAAGGAGTCAGTAAAAAAGATAAAGTATAATCTGGCCATAAAGATTAATAACATTCCAAATAAGGAATGAACAAATGTACTTAATGAAGAATAAACAGAACACATAAACACTGAAAAGGCCCATCTATCTATAGTAAATTTTTTTTACTAAAAAAAGTATAGGATAGGAATGGCTGCACATGGCTATAATCCCAGCAACCCAAGAGTTGGAGGCAAGAGGATGACAATTTCGAGGCCAGAGGCAGCCTGTGTAACTTAACAAGACGCTGACTCAAAACAGAAAGTAAAAAATGGGCTAGGGGTGCAGCTCTGTGATAGAGCCGCTTGCCAAGCATGCATGAGGCTCTGAGTTCAACTCCTCAGTACTGTAATCAATGAATCAATCAATCAATAGTGTGGGTTTATATGGCTTAGCACATTAAATTAGGCCAATTTGTAAAGGAGTTTGAATGGCAACTGAGAAGTTTGAATATGATCCTTGAAAGTCATGTTTCCCAAAGTATGTTCTGTGCAAAAACAGCACCGTAAGATGAGCCTGAAGTAGAGGGTGTCACGGTCAAATGTATTTGAAAAATGCTTCAGATTACATCTCCCGATTAAAAACTGATAACATGTTAAAGGTTATGTAGTAAAGAAACCTGCCTAATTTTGTGTAGTCTAGTATTTTCCAGAAATTATCTGACTATGAAACATATTTCTAGTAATTGTTGATATCCTAAGACAAATGATCCTTTCCAGATAAGAATAATGATAGGAACAATAGCCTATACTATCACTGTTTTATTATAAGCCAGGATCAACTCTAAGAATGTAACATAACTCCATTTGATCATAATGTCAATTTTATGAAACAGACTCAGTGATTAGCTCCAATTTATAGATGAGGCAACTGAGGCCCAGAGAGATTAAATAACTTGACAAAGGTCTATTTGCCATACATTATTGATTTGGGTTTAAACCCAGGCATTCTGGTTTCAGAGCCCATACTCCTGCACACTTGCTACAGAAAGTCATTAAAGCTTTCTTAGAGTGCATTTTAGAAAAAATTAATCAGATTCTTTAACAACTCTGATTTTATGTATTCTCCATCCTATGTCCTACTATGTGCCTTTATTAGGGGAGATTCCCGTATCATCTATCACATAACCGGCCAATTAATATTTCCACTATGTTTATGTTACAGCTTTTGTAACTGACCTGCCAAAATTGAAATGCTATTTCTCTATTCATCCTTTTTCTCTTTAAGTTTGGAGTCTTTTTTCAACATTTCTTCAAGCTTACTCTTTTTCTTTCACTATCTTTGGGCTGGAGTTTGGCTCAGTTGGTAGAGTGCTTGTTCTGTGCACTCTGAGGCCCTGGGTTTGATCACTAGCACTGAAAAAAAAAAAAAATGGGAGGACTGCACAGCCCATCCCAAAAAACAATCTGAAACAACTAGCCATTGAAAACCCTGTGAATAGCAGAAAAACAGAGAGATAGTGCTAGACATGGCACAATGTAGGGAGTGTTTCCTTCTGTTGTACATAGGGTCACTATAAGTCAGACTGATTTGATGGCAACCTAACAACAAAAGTATAAAGGGTATAAATATATATCTCCTATTAGAATGTAATGAAATTAAGATGGCTATGACTTTGCTGCATCTAAATTTTATGTACTACTCACAGGAATTATGAATAATCTGATGAATTCTTATAAAATTTGTTGAAGCAACTTACTCTAAATAGAGGTTAAAAAAAAAAAAGTAGCCAGCACCTTTGAAAATGTTTGGGCTGAAGTATTTACATATTTTAATTTTTAAGTAAAAACTCAGGATATCCTTTATTTAGCAACATTTATTCTGACTTTACTGGGTACCCCAACAGCAAAGAGCATGTTTTCTCAACTAAGGATAGTATAGTCTCGGGAAAGAATCACTGAAGGAATGAGTTCAATTTCATGAAAAAAATAAAAACAAAAATACCATGCTGAAAAACATAATTTTCAGATAAACACTATTATCACTGCAGTAAAAAGAGGCTAACAAAGCTATCGTAGTGCAGAAATACTTATCAAAAAGTTATTCTATATATTATTTTTTGATGGTCAGATAACCAGTTTGTTTAGCTATAATACATATGGACATACTTGTTTTAAAGATTTTAATCTTTGAACATTGTTTTTTAATACAATTATTTTATAAGTTAAGACCAAAAACAAAATCAAATTGCCAATAAAATCAGAGATCTTAGCCAGGAAACCCAACTGATTTCAAAAGATAAAAATAATCTCAAAGCCCGAAGCCTGGTACACTCTAGGAGCGCTAACACCACTGTTTGGTTCTTCCTTGACACATCTGGATGAGCGCTGGCTAAGGCTAACGCACACACGCATTATCTAAGGGACACACCTGACAGCTATCATATGTAGAGTCGCTGAGATCACCAAGCACATCTTTTTGATATTCTGATAATCACATAACCAACACTAACATTTTCCAAAGTACAAGCTCCAGAAATCTTTCAATTCTGTAGTTGTTTACCATAAACAACTCAAATGGAATATATTCTGCTGAGAGTACTTCATAGATAAGGATCTTCAGTTCTCTCTTTCCCTCAGTAAACAACAGTGTCTCTCTACCTCCTACCCCAGTTATGCACCAGGGCGAACATTTTCTCCCACATAGGTATCAAAATGTTGGCACCCCCTACCAGTGTAAGAGAGCCAGTTTGTGGATCAACATGTCAGTGTTTCAAAAATTTACACAATTTTAATTATTTCAAGCATCACCTGTCTAAGGCTCTTAAAACAGTCTGGATTTGGACACGGTGGTAAATCACATAATCAGCACAGCTATTACATATAAAGTTGTGGCTTCTAATCCTTCAGATTTGATTTTGCCAGCCTTGTCTGAATGACAGCCTTTCTTTCCCTCTAGGTGTTGCATATGCAATTAAGATAAGCATTCAAAGTGTTAACCAGTAAACCCTACTGATTTTAAAAGAATCTCTGAACTCTGGTACAGCTGCCAATTTCCCACTGGTGTGACTAACCAAGAATACGAGTTAGCGTGTTTTTCTGTTACCTATGCTGTTGTATAAGAGCAAGCTAAACTGTAACAGCACCATGTATGTTTTTGGCATCACTCTACTATAGCTTATCTGTTCTTAAGGGTCTATTTTCTCATTTCCAGAATATTAAGCTATACAGAGGGCACCAAAAATGTATACACTTCTTGGGATGAAAACTTTCCACTCTGCTATTTTAAGAATGCACTGCATGCTTGCATTCATTCATTTGATCAAGGCCATCTTTTGAGCGAACGTGGTACTGTACATTGCTAGCGTAATTCAATTCAACTTGAAAAAGTAACACATAGACCACATCTCTTAAAATGTGTATACATTTCTGGCACCACCGGCCAGAATTAAACAAAACATAACACAAATTCCAACAATACAGAACTGCTTCACCACAGTACTAAACAATGGTCACTGACAGGCTTTTGTGACAGAGGAAGGACTGGCCTACAATATTGCAAAGCTGCGGGTTTACCTTTGGTATTTTTCGCACTTCTGTTTCCTCACTCCTCTCCTAGTTCCTGTATTTCCTCTTCCCCATGCAGGTCATCAAGCACCGCCATGCTGCCCTTGGGATGTCAAAAGGAGCCCACTTTGACACTCTTGGCTCAAGTTTCCCTTACACTGAAGAACCCCAGAGACTACATTATTTCCCATTTCTGTCTTCCTGACCCTCATCAAAACTTCCATTAACTAGAGAAATGCAATTTAATTAAACTGAGCCACATCGGACCGTGAATGATTGATTAATAGACTACGTAACCCTCCCAGGGATATTTTTTTAAAGGTACTGTAATGTAAGTGAATCTGTATAAGAAGAATTTCAAACAGTTCAAGTAAGAAAAGAGAAATATAGGCTTAAATGGTCTAGAAAATGCATGCAATTCTGACAGATAAAAACAAAGTTCACTACAGGAAGTTTCTATCTTAAACAGAACTGGAACCCAAGGACATACAGAAAAATATTACCAAGTAAATGATAGAGAAGACTTAGATGGGGAGGGTGGGGTGGGGGGGAAGTATACAAGAGGGTAAGGTGGAACCTATATGAATAACGTACATCAAAATGCATATATGGAAATGTCACAATGAAAAGCATGTCAGAATGAATCACATTAAGCTGTACATTAAAAATTCCCAATAAAAAAGAAATATATAGGCTTCATTCAGGGAGATGTGTTTTGATAGCAGCGCTTTCTGAGGGTCCCTTAAATTACCCTTGTGATGGCCACTACTCAGCCTCATGCCTAACTGTAAGAATAAAGCATGAACTGAAATGTCCTTTTCCAGTTTTATAAGTGAGCAGCAAAGTATTCTCAGAGGAAGGCATTTGACTTTGAGACACACTTCAGAAGTCAACGTGTGGTTTATTATTCCTCTGGGTGAGCTGAGAAATACAAATGCTTCGTTTAACTTGGAGCCAAGTTCCAAAGGGCCATCTTTAAACACCAAATACCACTATGACAAAGGGTAAATCCTTTGTCACATGGAAGTGACCCTTCAGATAACCTTTTTAGATTACATCTTTTCAACTTCTAATTGGAACATGGGAATGAGTATCAGAAATATACGATAAAACCCCATGTTCCAAAGATGCGAATGAGAATATAATGGGAAAAGAGCCGCTACAAGCTTCTCGCTAACCTTCATCCTCTCATCTCATCAACCTTTCCTTCTAGATCACACACACTCTCTCCTCCAGTAACGGAAAAAAAAAAAAAAACCCTATTCCTCCAACAATACTTCCAGAGAATTCTCTTAAAATTTACCTAAATATCTAATAAACATTTTAGAATAATATTGATAATTACAATGCTGACCTAATTTTGGTAAAATAGGCTAGAAGTAATTGCAACTACCTTTTCGACTTTTTTTTTTTTTCCTGCTCCATCCCAGGTGTTAAACGCAGAGAGAAGAAAATGCTTACTGTTTGCCTCTTGTTTGACATAAACTGAAGCAGATCTCTGCTCTGGCTAATTATACATTATGCCATCCCTAGGTGACAATGCATATCTCTCTGGTCGCGATAAAAGACTCTAGCAGTCATTTCATGATTATAAAAATCAGCAACTTAACCCTGGTCATGAGTCAACTTATTAATTTCTCAGTGTTCTGAGCAAATTTTCATGGAGATATCAGACTACACTTGTGTTGTTGTTAGGTGCCGTCGAGTCAGGTCCAACTCATAGCAACATTCATAGGGTTTTCACTGGCTGACTGTTTTGGGATTACCTTGTGAGTGGATTGCCACATCCTTCTCCCAGACTATACTTTGTTGTTGTTAGGTGCCGTCGAGTCGGTATCCGACTCATAGTGACCCTCATAGGGTTTTCAATGGCTGATTATTTCGGGATTGCTTTGGGAGTGGATTGCCAGGTCCTTCTCCCATTTTTGCGGTGCTGGGAATTGAACTCGGGACCTTAGAGACTGCAGCGCAGCGCTCTACCCACTGAGCTAAATCCCAGCCCAGACTATACTTAGGCCTTGGTAAATGTTTTCACTGTACTAAAATACATACTTAGCCCTTAGTAAACTTTATTATTGTGTTGAAAGATTGCACGTTGTCTTAATTTTCAAAATTTACATGAAATGGGAGGGTTGGAAGAAAGTTACTACAGAAGAAAAGATTCTTGATTGTGGTATCTGTACTCCAAATGAGAAAATCTTGATTGACATTTTTCCCTTTTAACATAAAAAATAAATGCCTCTTCTCAGCTGAGTGAACTGTCTACACCAGAATCCAGGGAATCATTAGTTTAAAATCTACCTTCTGAGAGAGACTGAGAGTTTCCCATTTGAAGACATATCTTGAACACGGTATCCCAGGGCAATATAGCATACTGAATAAATGCCATCTAATTTGGGAATTTTAAAGACGTCCTCACAGGGATGGGAAGAACAGGAGATGAGACAAGGGCAACTAAATTTTGCAAGCTGAGAAAGAAGTGGATGAGTAGTAATTGAATTACTAGATCCAAAAAACTCAATCTTCACTGGGCAATGAAAAGCCAAGAATTAACTAGTTACACAACAAATTGATAAAATGCCCAGATACTGGCAATACTAGTTTCTCTAGAACTAGAGATTAAGTGTAGGTAAGCAGAGATTGTTGTTGTTAGGTGCTGTTGAATTGGGTCCACAAATCACAGTGACCCTGGGTACAACAGAATGGAATACTCCCTGATTCTGTGCCAGTTATAGGATCCTTCTAAGCCCATTGTTGCAGACACTGTGTCAATCCATCTAGTTGAGGGTCTTCCTTTTCTTTATTGACCTGCCACTCTCCCAAACATGATGTCCTTCTCCAGGGATTGGTCCCTCCTGACAACACGCCAAAAATACATAAGACACAGACTAGCCATGCTTGCTTCCATGGAGCACTCTGGCTGCACTGCTGGGACAAATATGTTGGTCCTTTTCAGTCCACGGTATATTCAATATTCATCTCCAGTAGCATAATTCAAAAGCATCAATTCTTGTGCTATTTCCCTTATTCAATGTCCAGTTTTCACAACCATATGATGCAACTGAAAATACTGGCATGAGTCAGGCACACTTCCATCTTCAATGTGACATCTTTACATTTCAATAATAAAGATGTGACATTAAAGACAAAGGCGTGAGGAAACACTGCCTGGTTTCAATTCAAGAAAGGTATGTGTCAGTGCTATATTCTTTCACCGTACCTCTTCAATCTATGCTGAGAAGAAAATCCAAGAAGCTGCACTTTACACAGAAGAACGTGGCATCAGGATTGCAGGAAGACTCATTAACAACCTGTGTTACACAGAGGACACATCTTTGCTTGCTGAAAGTGAAGAGGATTTGAGACGTTTACTGATGAAGATCAAAGAACACAGCCTTCAGTATGCATTGTGCTATAACATCAACAAAACAAAAAACAAAAATCCTTACAACTGTGTCAGTAAGCAACTTCGTGATTCGTGGAGAAAAGATAAAGGTTGTCCAAGATTTTGCTTTACTTGGTTCTACAATCAACACCCACAGAAGCAACAGTGAAGAAATCAAAAGACGAATTGTATTGGGAAGAACTGTTGCAAAAGACCTCTTTAAAGTGTTGAAAAGCAAAGGTAAGCAGTTAGAAACATAAAATGTGGAGAGTCAGAGGAAAGTTGTTTGAGATATGGCTAGATAAGTAGATGTCTTCTTGAGCTCCATTTTAATTAGTTATGTTACTAAGATCTTGGGTGGCTGGGATTTAGCTCAGTTAGTAGAGTGCTGCGCTGCAGTCTCTGAGGTCCTGAGTTCAATTCCCAGCACTGCAAAAGATGGGAGAAGGACCTGGCAATCCACTCCCAAGGCAATCCCGAAATAGTCAGCCATTGAAAACCCTATATGAGGGTCGCTATGAGTCGGATACCAACTCAACAGCACCTAACAACAACAACAACTAGAATCTTGTTTAAATCCAAATATCTTTGTATTGAGCAATAAGAAACTGACCCATCTCCTAATAAGGATACAGCTTTAAAGAACTCTGTCATTGTTTAGTCCACAGTAGTGTCCTTCTCTCCTTAGGAAAACTAACAACCAGCAGGTGTCAAAATTATTATTTTAGAGTCCTTAGCACAGACTGCCCCCTGGGTTTTCTCACAACTTGATAGAGGACAAAACCTGCTTTGACCCATTTAGAACCCCAAAGCTTCATTATAAACCTCCCAAGGCTGGAGATCTGCAGGTCATTAGGAATATGTTGGGATCCATGGCTGCATAGAGGAGCTGCCTGTGTGGTGGGAGGCAGCTGCAAACAATGTTCTGAATTTCTTTATATTTCTAAAAATAAACAAGAGACTCTCTTGATAAGATTGAGATGCAAACTGGGCGCAGAGTCACACACCTATAATCCCAGTGGCTTGGGAGGCAGAGCCAGGAGGATCGCAAGTTCCAGACCAGAGGAAGTCTGCATAACTTAGCGAGACCCTGTCTCAGAAAGTAAAGAAAAAAAAAAGGGCTAGGGGCACAGCTCAGTGGTCCAGCACTTGCAAAGCATGCAAGCACAAGGCCCTGGGTTCAACCCCCAGTACCGCAAAAAAAAAAAAAAAAAAAAAAAAAAAAAAAAAAAAAAAAAAAAAGATTGAGAAAATCAAATGGAGCCTCGATCCTAGGTTAATACTCATCAGAATAAAATCTTGTGCATACTACCCAAACTTCTCAAACAGAGTATTATGTTTTAAAATTGCAAGACCCTGCAAGAGGAAGAACTGAAGTGCAAATTTCTATCAGATATTAGTCAAGTAATTTCATTCCAAATGATAATTTATGCTGATAATTCCATATTAAAAATCATGTTGGAAGCCTGTAACTTCCTCCCCTTGAAAATATAAAATTAGTCATGCTACATTGGAAACAACTCTAGAAAATATCTTACCAACAGAATTGTTTCCACAGTCTGTTCTGAAAGAACCCAGTCTTTATCAAGCTAATTGTCTTAATTAAGTCTATGGATTAATTACTTTAAGACAGACAAAGTGGTATCTTTATACTTAATCATTCCAAAAGAATAAACTGATAATTTTTAGTATGTTTGCAGAACTCCAGCTTTGTCTATAATCAACGGCAAATATCAACCAGGTGCCCATGCATCCAGAATGGACATTCCAAAGTCACCACTCACCTCTATTTCATCTCACTTAGAAACAGTTAAGAATAATTTCCCTGAATAATTTATTTGATTTATCTTAGGTCTATCATTAGCATTTAACCCAAACAACAGAGGTCAAGAGTAAAAACATATATAATACTGACAAAAATCCTATATATTACTACTGTGGAATATGAATCATACACAATTAAAAGCTAAGATTTTTCTAAGGCCATATTCAATCTCCAATTCAGTCTAAAGAGATTAATTATTTCTCTGTCCAAGAGTACTCCAAAAATCTAAATTTAAATGATATGATTGATGGAGTTTTTTAAAAAGAAAACAAGAGAATACCCTATTCTTTGAAACTGCCATGATTTTATTCTCTTTGTAAGAAGTCTCCTAAAGAAGCACTGGTCTCTGCTGACACCAATTGTAACAGGTCAGCACCGATGCTAAATATATTTTATATGGCAAAATCCTTCAACTATTTAAATGCAAATTTTAAGTAGCCCAAACAAGCAAATCAACTCACAAAGCTACATAGAGGCATAATTTATAATTCAAGGTTCATGAAGACTTAATGCTACTTAAAACAAGACATCAGCCAAGGAGACTTGGATTTACACAGACAACGTGGTATTTGAATAGCTTCCACCTTAAATCTTCTCATTCTGAGGTCATTTGCTTCCCTACCTCTAAGGAACAGAACCCAAAGTGCTAATTGACAACATCCTCATAACCTGTAAAACAGAAGACATTGTCAACCATATTTTTAAAATATGTGTGTGTGTTTCTTAACATCACGAAGAAAAAAATGAAACTGTATAAACATAATTTTGTCAGTCTTCTAATTCCATGTTTATTTGTTTTGGCTGTTGCTCAAGACAGGCCTTATCATAAAGTCTAGGCTGGCCTCAGATTTCTGATTTTCTTGTCTTAGCCTCCCAAGTGCTGGGAATGCAGGTGTTTGCCACCATATCTGGCTTGCATAAAGTTTTGAAAGTTTTTTTTTAAGACCAGATCTCACTGTGTAGCTCACACTGACCTCAAACTTGCAATCCTCCTGCCTCAGCCTTCTAAGTAGTGGGGTTAGAGGTGAGCAGCTTGAGGACTTTAAAAAAAAAAAAAAACATGTGAATGGTATGTTAAGCCAATTAATACTACTTAATTACTTACCTTTTGCCTTAGCTTCCACAAAACTTCTAGAAACAATTTTGCTGCCCTAAGTCGTAATGATCACAGGTGCCTAATACTATCTTGCCCTGTTTTCTTTTATTCTTTTTTAATATTCAATTATCCAACTTCACATTGTCTTAAATTTTTAAGACCAATTCCAAATAGGTCACAAATAGTTCAAGTAGTTTTCCAGATCCTATTGACCTTATGATTACTTCCTAATACTTACAGATGTCTGTCATCAATGGACATCAAAAGAATTCTAGAACCAGAATACATCTGTGAGGTGCTAGCTGACCATTGGCTGTTATTATCACACTGCCTCTGGCCAGGTTAGCTGTTCCATTTCAGACAGAGCATAGGTAGAGGTGTGGCTCCTTGTCTGAGGAACACTTGGCCTGACCACAGAACACAATGAAATGCCTCATAGAAAAATATCTCTCCTTTTTTTTTTTTTACCATGTACGATTTTAAAGAACCAATAAAAGCTGACTGAAGAAGGTCGGGCATTGTGGTGCACACCTGTAATCTCAGCAACTCCAGAGGCTGAGGCAGGAGGATTGCAAGATCAAGGCCAGAGGCAGCCTGCCCAATTTAGTGAGACCTTGACTCAAAATAAAAAATAAAAGGGGCTGTGAGTGCAGCTCAGTGGTAGAGCATTTGCCTAGCGTAGGGAGAAATTGGGAGGAAATTGGCAAAAACCCCAAAACTGGGCAAATGGCTTTTGAAGATCTGGTTTGTAAAATGAAAGTAGGGAAAATGAAAGTAACTTGATTGGACGTTTGTACAAAACCCTTCACAAATCCCCCGAACCTGATTGGACAATTGGACTCAAAGCTGATTGGCTCAGGCCATTCCGTGGGCAAGCTATAAAAGGAGCTGCACTGTGGCGGCTCGACCCTTCTTTTTCGCCCGGACCTTCGACCACCAACAAGGAAAGACCCTTTTTTCTCCCAGACCACCGATGAGGAAACAGCTCTCTCCACTCTCTCTCCTGGACCTTCAGTGAGGAAAGAACGCTCTCCCCCACCATGACCATCAACAAGGAAAGAACTCACTTTCTGCCAAGACCACCAACATGGAAGCGTCTGTCCTTGAGGTTGTAGAAGAGCTGCTAGCACTTAAAGCTGTACGCTTTGGGTTTTATCTCCACTCTGATAAAGGGCAGAGAAATAAAGAGTTGTGTTTGTCCCCACAAGGCAAAGGTGCCAAGGCTTTTCCTTTCTCCCATCTCCGCCGGTGTCCAGAGGGCCTCAGGAGTCCGCGCCCCTCACCTGAGAGTACCGAGTGAATTGTGTTTAGTATCTGTGTGCATGGTGGCACCACCCGTCCAAACATCCAGGCTGTCTCATGCCCCACAGCCTAGCATGCACAAAGCCCTGGGTCCTACCCACCAGTCATACACACACACACACACACAAAAGGTTGACTGAAGGATGAGTATGCTTTATTTCTCCTCATTTCTTAAAGTATTAAACCATAACAAAAGATGCGCTCATTCTCAATGGTGTGTTGGTATTGTTAGGTGCTGTTGAGTGGGGTCCAACTCATAGGGACCCTATGTACAACAGGACAAAATACTTCTCTGCTATTCATAGGGTTTCCAATGGCTGATTGTTTCAGGAGTGGACTCCCAGGGGTCCCTCTCCCATTTCTGCGGTGCTAGGGAGGGAACGCAGGGCCTCAGAGCGTGGAGCAAGCACTCTACCAACTGAGCTAAACCAAGTGAGCTAAACCAAAATACCAAATGTTGACGGTGCCAGATCTAGAAAATTGAAATAACACTGCAGCAATCTCTGGTCATTAGCTCAGACTAAGTGTGACAGCAAATGGACTAAATACCACAATTTTCACCTGACTTCATATACAATGATGTCCTCAAGGTGGACACCTCCATTATTGGTCATTTTTGGTTTCCAATGCCATTACTATAAGGTAGTGCGGTTTTACCACACCCAGGGGACACTTGGCAGTGCCTGGAGATATTTTTGGTTGTCCTAATTGGAGGTAATGCTTGCATACAGTGGACAGAGGCCAAAGATGCTGAACACTCTAGAATGCACAGGACATCCTCAGACAACAAATAATTATCTGGCCCAGAATGGTAAGACTGTGGAAGATGACAAACCCTGTCACGAGGACTAACATCTCAAAGCATGTACTAATATGTGTCACCTCAGGTTGCAAAAGCTTGGGCTGACATAACTGCTTCAATGGCCAATTTAACTCTGGGACACATCCTATATCTTGTTTCTCAAAGCCACATTTATTAAGATCTCACTGTAATCACATCTACTCAAGAATCTTCTTCATACTATTCCATACAAGTGCCGGGAGATTTCCCCATACATTTAAATTAGGCATAATTTTTAGTAAAAGCCCTGAGGGTCATATTGCATTTTGAAGAAAAGCTCAAAGAGAGACAAGGAAGAGTACATCTTATCACTCTTTCTGTAATGCCCTCTATTTAAGCCATTTAACTTTTAGTCGCCAAATGAAGCTCATTGCTCACTAATAATTTTCATGCTTTTATTACACATCTGACAGTTCTTTGAAACCCTAACACTATTCATCATAGAGAGATGTTCAAAAATGCAAATCAGGTATCCTTGCTATATAAAAACCTATGTAGTCTCACAACAGAAATATCAGAAGCTGAACTTCTCTAATCAGATGCTTTCTGTGAGATACGAAATAGCTAAGCCAAGTTTAAGCTACGCCTCAAATTTATATGCTCCCAAGCTACTCAAATATAAAATAAGCACTAACAAATGGGCAACCTTGTCCACTGCAAGGCTAATAAATCAAAATCACTAAGGAAAGTTAACTGCATTTTCCGTGGACGCAAATTTATCATCAAAGTCCTGATAATCATGCAGCCACTAGAAAAAGCAATGCGTTTTCCACGACCTTGGTCATAAGTCACCGGTAACAATGACTTGTAACTTTGCAGTATTGGATCATGCCCATGCACTCTATAAAAAGATTTCAGGAATTTTTGACATCTGAATGAACATGCATGCATTCATCTGGTGTCTTTTTTTGACAGTAGAACTCAGTATGAATACTCTAAACATCTGATAGCTAAAAAATAAAGCAGTAATAGAAAACTGAGGAAAAGCAAGACCTAAATTGTTTTGGAGATTTTCTGAAAATGAAAATCCGGTAGAAACCCAGGTTAGTCTAAATGCAAAAGTCTACAAGTTTTTACCTTTTCACCAACGACTACATCTCTTAAATCTGACCGTTTCTTTCAGTTGAAATCTTCCATGCCAAAACTGCATTAAAGCAAAAAGCAAGAGTAAAACAGCCAAAGAACTTATACCGCCATCCATTTTGTAGGGAGTTTTATTTTGATCTTCATCAGTGGGGAAGGGCGGGTTGCCGCAATGTTTCCAAGAAAGGCAAAGTGGTTCAAGATGCTGACAACTTTTCAGGCTTTTCAGAGATTAGCAGAAAGTATAGCACATTGCCTAAAGAACACAGGTTCGAAGAAATAAGTGGTTGCGACCATAGGCAAGATATCAAGGTAATATTCATCAAACTCACACCTTGTCTTCCAAGTTTAGAATGCAAGAAAATAGAAATAATAAAATAGCTTTTAAATACTTAAGTAAATAATTTTTAAATCTTAGGACAAAAACCCAAGTATCCAGAGAAATAAATGTTGAAAAGTTTCATTATTTGAAAAATTACATAAAACTGAAAGCCTGAATTGGAACCATAACTAGGATCCCTTCTAAATGCATAACTTTAGGCTGGCTTATATCATCACTAAGAACCTGTGGGTTTTGTTTTGTTTTGTTTTTTTCTACGGCACTGGGAGTTGAACCCAAGGCCTCACGCTTGCATGATATGCAAGTGCTATACCACTGTGCTGTACCCTCAGCCCATTTTTTCACTTTTTTGAGACAGGGTCTTGATAAATTACACAGACTGCCTCTGGTCTCGAACTTTCAATCCTCCTGCCTCTGCCTCCCAAGTCACTGGGATTACAGGCATGTGCCACCCTGCCCAGCTGGTTTTGTTCTTCTTGATATTTGTTCTACTTTTGATTTTTAGCTACAAAATATGGATTCTAAAACCTGTTTCAGAAGAATTATATCACTTAACATATGTAATGAGCTTGAAACAGGTTATTGAAGAAAGGTAGTGTTATTAATATATTAACTCCCTGATGGGACAGTTTACAGGGGTCTCTGTATCAGTAGGTGAAGAGTAGACACACAGTGGACTGGGCAGTGTCCCACATGCTGTGCTGACTGTGGGCACTGATGACACTCCGAGAGTGTTGTGTAGCTTTTCTGACTGCTAGGTGAGAAATGAGTCCATAGGAAAATTCAAGATTCTAATGCTAACAGTAGCTAATATATCATATATAACAGTCTGACTGAGGTGCTTCTATCATTAGCTGTCAGTATTTTCCGACTATAGCTGCAGGAAACAGAGGTAACAAATATAAAAGGGCAGAATACAGAAAGAAGGGAAGGCATCGAGGCTGGGAGGAGCAAACCCCAGAGCAGGCAGTAATGGGAAGAAGTGGCTGATGCTGGGTTAGCAATGAAACACTAGAATCATTCTCATCGGAGAGTAAGTTATCAAATCTTCCTTTAGCTCATTGCAAACATACATCTTAATGAAGAATTAAAAATCCAGAAACATCTACAGGAGAAAATGAATTATAAAATAAATATAATTGGGACAATAATCCTTCATTTGGGAAAGATATCCTACCTCACACCATAACACACAAGAAGTAAACTCCAAAGGAAATAAAAGTTTATGCATAAAAATCTGATAGCATGTTTTTAAAATCAGAATACTTTTCTCTTGAAACTATTCTGAGCATGACGTACAACTCAAGAAAATATAAGAAAATATTTAAACATTTAAAATTATAACTTTTGCTCTAGAAAACATACCATAAACAAACCTAAAAGAAATGTCATTGAGAAAAATATTTTCAGTATATATATGACAAAGGATTAATATTTTTAGTCATCATGTATTTTTAAATCAGTTTTAAAGAGAATCATAGTTTAAAACAAAATCAGGAGACATACACAGACAATTCATAACAGAAATGCAAATGGTCAATAACTAGAAGAAAAGATGCTCAGTCTCACTAATGACCTAAATATAATAATTAAAAACAATCTGATATTTTTCACTTTCCTGTCACAAATTAAATAACCAGTGCTGGTAGGACAGATTTGGGGACTCACTTCACTGCTGAAGTGAATAAAATTGATACATGTTTTCTGAAAAGGAATCTGACATTCTGTATCAAATTCAAAATACATGTACTCTCATACACAACAATTTTGCTGCTAGGAATGTTCCTAAGGAACTTAGCTAACAGAAGTTCAATGAGTTATGTACAAAGATATTTATGGAAAAATTGTTTAAAGTGATGACATCTTTTAAACAACCTAAATACCCCTCAGGGGCTGGGAGTTAGCTCAGTGGGTAGAGTGTTGCGCTGGAGTCTCTGATGTCCCAAGTTCAATTCCCAGCACCGCAAAAATGGGAGAAGGGCCTGGCAATCCACTCCCACAGCAATTCCGAAACAGTCAGCCATTGAAAACCCTATGAGGGTCGCTAGGAGTCGGATACCGACTCGACGGCACCTAACAACAACAACAACAAATACCCCTCAACATACTGGTCAAATTATGATGTTTCTATATTATGAAATACTACTCATTTGTTTAGGAAAATAAAATGGGTTGCAATTTACAAAATTGTTCATAATATATCACTGCTTGATTACAACAGGTTAGGGAATAATCATAGCATAATACAACATATGTACACAGTTGCATAATATAATTTTTGTAATACTATTTTATAATTTTCATAATACTATTTTTAAAAAGTGGAAAGCTATATCCAAAAGCAAAGAACTTGAAAGAATATAAACTAAGATTAACATGGTTGTCTACAAATATTTCTTATTCTTTCATTTCCATATTTCCTGATTTTCCTTTAGAATATGTGTTTTATCCTTGTAATGATTATTTAAACTTCTTACAACCAGAGAATTTAGACTAAAACATCCATCTTTTTAATAGGCTCATAAACATTAATTGTTGTTGTTGTTAGGTGCCCTTGAGTCAGTATCTGACTAATAGCGACCCTAAGTACAACAGGTGAAACACTATTGTCAGTGCTTCTCTGCTATTCATAGGGCTTTCAATGGCAGACTGATTTTTGGGAGAGGGTTTCTGGGTCATTCTCCCAAGCCTACAGTATCAGGTGTTCCCAGTCAATCTCCCATCCAAATACTAACCAGGCCCAACCTTGGTTAGCTTCTGAGATCTGACAGGATCAGATGCCACAGCTGCAGGCAAACATTAATTACAGAAGGCCAATCTGCTTTATAGGGTAATGCTGTTTTTGTGCTTACAGCAAAATACAGCAATATTCCTAGCTTTACTTTTTCATATACAAAATAATTAATGAGTTGTCTCTACAAAATATAATATCAAGAGATACAGCTATTATAAAATACTTGACCTAGTCCTTATTATTTTACAATTTCTTAAGGTCAATTTGTTTTTAAGGAAACAAGAGTAACTCAATGTTGCTATCTAGCATATGCTGTTGATTGGCTGATTCATTTTCTAGCAATGTAGAAAATATCATGGTGTCTACTAACACTAAAATGCAATGACACAGATTATTTACTGGGTAAATCATAATTGTAGAAAAATAACATAAACAGTGAAAAATAAAGGATCATGAAATCAATCTCATCAAGATATTATGTAAATGTGGAAGAAAGCAGGTTCTTCTGTTCATAGATGATAGTTGGACACTGGTAATTAATTTTCCAAGTCTCCATTCGTGTTCTGGAAGCACTCAGTCTCAAAACAAGTTTGTTATTTTAGTCTCCGCATTCACTGAGTCTTTCTCCAGAGAAGCTGCCAAACCCAGCACCAGCTGGCCCTTCGGAACAAGACTAAGCTAACAGCAGATATTTCTTTTTGAACTGTTAATAGATATTAAAAGGACAGAGTTGAACCATTCCAAACTCGTTAGGTTGGAATAAGGAGACACCTCCAAGAAAGTTTGAACTGCACAGTCAAAATTTAAAACGTGTCCATGCTCTTCCCATAATTACTTCTCTTTTAAGTGTTCTGGCTTTTCTTAAGTGTGAATTACAGATAAAGTACCAAGCAATTCTCCTGCTCTCTTTTGCGTGGCTCTTTCTTGAGTTCTGAGTAGTCCTGAGATGCCCTAGTGAAACCTAGATATAAATAGGCACTACAGCATAGCCTGTGTTATACAAGCCCCACTTCTTTACCTGCCTTCCTCAACCTCATCCACAATATCAACAAAATTTACAGAGATTCAAATTAACAGAGATTAAAGTAAACACATATGATTGCTAGATTGCTAATGAGAATACAAATTGATCCAATTGCAATACACAGCCACACTCTTGAAAATCTTCATGCCCTGTGACACAGTAATTCCACACAACTATTTATATTCATAGTAATTCTGCACAACTATTTATATTCAGCCAGGATCAGCACAGCATTATTTGAGTTACAATGGATTTATTCACTTGCTACATCTTTTCTAACTTTGACCAGATGGTATTCTAATCCACAATACACTCGCTTGTCCAGAAACAATATTAGAGCCATTGTTGTTAGGTGGTTGTTAGGTGCCTTCAAGTCGGTATCTGACTCATAGCGACCCTCACAGGGTTTTCAATGGCTGTTTCGGGATTGCCTTGGGAGTGGATTGCCAGGTCCTTCTCCCATTTTGGGGTGCTGGGAATTGAACTCGGGACCTCAGAGACTGCAGCACAGCGCTCTACCAACTGAGCTAAATCCCAGCCCATTAGAGCCATAGTAGACATAATCCTTTAGCCCAATGACCTCCAATGGCTCTCCACTGGAGGCCCAACAGTAGTTTGAAAACCTGAGATGTGTCTGATAGTCCTAGCAGGTTGGGGACAGAGATGCTACATGTCTGTAATGCCTCATTATTTCTATATAACAAGTAATTGCCATGCCCAAAGAACCAGTAGCAGAAAATGGCGCTCCGCCCAGATCCCCTCTTCTAGGCCAATGCACCCACTCCCAATTTCTGAGAATATCATTTGCTTTTGGCTCATAGCTATGTCCCTGATCAGGCACTGCCACAGAGAACTGCCTTGCCCAAGGTTATTCGCCAACCCAAGAAGCACCCATAAATGTTATCTGCCTGATACAGGAAACAGAGGGCTGAGTATTTTGCTTCAACTTGAGGCAATTATACATGGGACCCAACAGCTTCTTGTAGGATTGAGAAAGAGGTCTCAGTTGCAATCCTCTTATGGGTCCATTTCTCCCTCTGTCCTATCCTATCTTCCCAACCTCATTACAGGAATATATTCCTCTCAACACCAGTGAAACTTCTGTATTCACCTCCTCCCTCTCAGAGTTGACTTCCACAGAACCCAATCTGTGACCATCTCCACTGAGATACACTGCCTCAGTCCATCCCCTCCTACTCCAGGGAAGTCAAGTTGGTCCTAGACACGGTAAAGATTATGTCTAAATTGCAAAAGTCACTCCTTTAACAGTCACTGCACATACTAAACACTGAAAAGTGGGAGAAGTGGGGGGAGAACTGAAAGAATCCATGGGGTAGAGAGCAGAATAAGAATGATGAAAGCATTTGGACCGGACTCTGTGGAGAAATGTTACGTAACAGACTATGAAAAGATTTCATTCTGAGGAAGACTTCACTGGATTCTCTACCCACTCTCAGTCTGCCTGAACTATTCATATTTAGTGTTCATCATGGTGATGGAGCGAAGAAAATAATTATTGGAAATTTCCTCTTGAAAACAAATAGCTGGTAGGATCTAAAGACCATCCATTGAGATGAGACTGAATTAGCATGAATAATAAATCCGATTTCCCTCATCTACAGTGCTTATTCCTCCTTCCCATGAGCAAGCAGCTAACTCTGAAATGCCTCTGTCCACCAAAGAACTCTCTATGCCTAGTGTTCTCTTTCTAGCCATTGTCCATCTTGGAAAACATCTCTCTTCCGTGGATGATTACTCTATTCTTACTTCAACATATTTCTTAAGTATGCTGCTATAATATTTCTACCCTGCAACTTTTATACTCACAGTTTCTTTGTTCTAATTTCCCCTATTATTTTCAAGAGGGGTGTAGAAAGAACCGCAATATTGCTGAGAGTTCCAATTGTGGCCTAACAACTACCCCCCACTTCCTCTCCAAACCAGAGAAACAAAATATGCAGGTGTTAAAAGATCTTCACACTTGGAAATAAAAAAAAAAAAAAACTGTAAAAAATTAGTAAGGTTTTTTATGTTTTCATAAAAGAAAAGTGCCTTTATCACACTGCCTTTCTTAATTTTCTGAGAATCAAAATTAGTACTTAAAAAACAAACAGGGAATAAAGCACAGTGAATGAATGGCATTATTACCAAAGCCAATGTGATCAAGGTAATTTTCCCCAAACTCTCATTTGAAAAGAATTTGATATTTTAATGTGAAAACTCACAGAAGTCCTTTGAGTTTAACCAAGCTCTCAAATATTATGCCAAAATACTTAACATTTATTTTTAAATCTTTTGAATAGTACATTTACTGTATACATGCCCAAAAACCTGAAAAGAATTCTGACAATAAAAATCTTCCTCCTTTTCAAACTCGGAGAGGTAACACATAAAATACTAGATTCTTGTTCATAATTTCAAGAGAAGAAAAAAATTTTGTTCAGTACCATCAGGAGGAAGTACTAAGTTGAATTTACTATTAATAGTTTTCCCATTGTTCTGGTCATCTACATGAAGGACAAGGGAAAGGAGTCAAACATTAGGATCTACACTTGAAAAGTTGAACAATGACAGGAGTTATTGTCATATCCCATCTGGCCATGTAAATGCTATGGTTTTACATCAAAAGGCAGTATGGTATTATTTTAGTCATCTTCAGATTCATTGGCTACACTCTTCATACTGCAAAGGACAATCATATGTTTAATTAAATCTGGAAAAAGTAATAAGCATCTACATTTTGGGGGTAACAATACAGACCTCCTCTTGTGTTGAACAAGTCCTTTACGGCTAAGTTGACAATTCAAAGGCTAAACTAGAAAAGTCAGGACAGCTTGACTTTGGTGATTACCCAGTTGTACAGCTTGCAATCTTTCTATTTCGTTGAGGTAGCAGGGCACCATAACAGAGACAGGCTGTTCCATTAGCAGAGCAGAAAATTGAACCAGCAGCCGCTTTCTCCAAAACTCAGACTGTTTTCCAAATGTGCATAGTCTAGTTAGGGCTAAGGTTATTTATTCAAATGCTAATAGAAGTTAATGTGGTCAGAAGTGTTTACGTTGAATTTGCAAACTATTTCTTTTCTCTCCTGCCTGAAAAGATCTGGTCATATGCCTAGAGTTTTTTTTTTTGTTGTTGTTGTTTTTGTTTGTTTTTTCCTGACTGTTAGGTTCTGAATCAAATCTCCTCTTACACAAAATTTTTATTTGACATTGATCTGTTTAGCATACCATCATTCCACAAACACATATTTAGAAAACAACACTGCCTCAACATCTTCATAACTATGATTTATGTCTTCTCTCATATGTTACTTTCAAGACCAATTTTATGATCAAGGAACAAAAACCCTGGAAACCTTTGGATCATGGAAATAGATTAATAGTAGATAATCTTTACTAAATCTGTTCGTTTTATACCCTGGCTTTCCATTGTCCTTGTGATAAAATCAAAACTACTTCATTTGGCATCCAAGTCCTCCACCATCTGCCTTTGCTTATGCTTCCAAGGCCTGCCTCATTTCCCCCTTGAACTCTATCAGATTCAGTGAATTTCTTCCCACTCTTGAAAGCTCCAGGCTCTTTCTTGCCTTGGAGTCCGCAAATATCCTTCCCTCTGTCTGAACATTCTTGCTCTCAATACTCCCATCCCTTCTCCCCAACAACCTCTTTCTCCCTCCACCTTGTGTGTGTGTGCATGCATATGTGTAATCTGTCAATGTCCGACAGAATTACTGTTGCCATCAAAAGACTCTCAAAACATCTCTTACTAGGATATTATAAAGATGCAAATATAAATTTAAAGAGTTGACAGAGAATTATTTGCATTCATGAATTTAATGAAGGCAATAATAGTTTGCTTTGCAGATCTGTCAGAAAGAGAACAGAGCCCCAAGGTGGTATATGTGCAAGCAGAGCCACAGGGACCTCTGTAGACCTGGACAGAAGCCCCTTACAGGCTATGATCACCTCTATGTTAGTGCTGTCAAACAGGAGACCAGAGATAGATGTTCATCTGAACTCTTTGCTAAAGGACAGTCAGACAACTGGGATTTATATAGGAATCAACACACTGCTTGCTTCATTGAGATATTCTTGCTATTAAGTAAATAAGCATGACATAGTGGTGCATGTCCCTAGTCCAACTACTCAGAAAGCTGAGCAGGAGGACCACTTGAGCACAAGAGATCAAGTCCAGTCTGGGCAATAAATACCACAAGACCTGATCTCAAAAAGGGGTGTGTGTGTGTGTATGTGTGTGTGTGTGTGTGTGTGTGTGTGTGTGCGTGCTTAGCTCAATTAAACAATACGTTTAATGATTTTCTTAGCAGCACTAATCTATAGCAAAATCTGAAAGCACTAGAAAAAGGATTTGAAATAATACAATGGACCATAAAAGCAAAAAGAAACCTCAATAAATAAGAATTTTGTATCTGCTATTTCTATTTAAGGTTAGGCTTTAAATGACATCCAAAACTCCATTCTTTGCTTTCTCTTACCTCTAGCACAGTAAACTTAGGTATGTTACTAAATGAGGAAATCTTTCTTAATTTGGAAACATAGGTAGGACATTAACATTTTACAACAAAGAGGCTGCACTAATCAGAGTGGATACAGGTATGTTACTGACACCTAATAAGACCAGAGATACTCCTAAACATTCTATAATACACAGGACTGCCTTGGTTCAACCCCTTACACCACCCATTTCCCAATAAAGATTAACATAGCCAAAAAGTCAATAGTCCTGAGGATGAGAAATTCTGCCCTAAATAATCTCTAAACTTCCTTTCATCTCTAACATTCTCTCTTTATTTTGATGCACACAAGATTTGAACTAAGTTTAGCAATCTAATGACATGCAAAAATGGCTTCTTTAATGTTGACTTCTGCAGTGAGATCTATGTAGACAATAAAGGGAATAGGGTAAAATAATTTTTATATGAAGTCAAAAGATGGAATGGCTATAATGCTCAACAAACTTCCATAATGTTGGAGATATCTTCTAATAAAACAACAAAAAAAAGTTTATTTTTTTGAGAAAAAATTTGTCTAATTCAGTGGTACTACACCTGAGAAACTATGATCCCAGGGACTCAGGAGGTGGAACCATGAGGATCACAGGTTCAAGGCTAGAGGCAGTTCGTGTAACTTAGCGAGACCCTGTCTCCATAAAAAAATTAAAATGGGCTGGGGGTTGCAGCACAATGGTAGACAAATTATGTGTGAGGCCCTGGATTCAACCCCCCACTACCTCAATCAATCAATCAGTCGATAATAAAAGCTGGAAAACCATTCAAGAAACCCAGTTTCAGTCAGCACTTCTGTACTATTCTATCACACAGCTTATGAGCAGAGTTCTGTATTCAGCACTTTAATTTTTTTGTTTTTACTAGAAACTATAGACACTACTTGAAGACTAATGGTATAATTTGGATCTAGCTCAGTCCCCATAGTGGAAAATGTCATAAACTTTAAGAGGTGGGGCAGAGCTGAGGTTTTCAAGTCACTGGGGGCATGTTTTTGAAGGGGATTATGGGATAGTAACCCCTTTCACTTCCTCTCTGTCACATTCCAGCCATGAGGTAAACAGCTTTGCTCCACCATGCACTTCGGCTATGATGTGCCAGCACAGGCCTAACGCAATGGGATCAATTGATCATGGACTGTCTACTGTTGTTGTTAGGTGCTATTGTTGTTGTTAGGTGCTATTGACTCATGGCTACCCTATGCACAACAGAACGAAAAACCTATCACTGTGCCAGGCACATGATCTTCTTATATTTGAGCCCACTACTGCAGCCACTGTATTTCTTCTCATTTTGAGTGATGGCATATCAGGGGCAGGTCTCAGGGGCTTTATTTCATTCCCATCATTAAAGTCAATTCTACATGGAGGAGCCATCTCCTCGCCAACTGTCTTTTGAATGCCTTCCAGCCTGGGGGGCTCATTTTCCAGCTGTACATTTGACAGTGCTTCTCTACTATTCATAGGGTTTTCAATGGTTAATTCTTTCAGGAGTGGGCTGCTGAGTCCTTCTCCCTAGTCTGTCTTAGTCTGGAAGCTCAGCTGAAACCTGTCTGCCATGGGTGGCCCTGCTGGTATCTGAAATACCAGTGGCATAGCTTCCAGCATCACAGCAACTCATAAGGCTCCACAGCACAACAAGCTGACAGACACGCAGGGGATCATAGAGTAAAACCTGTGAAATCACGCGCCAAAACAAACCTTTTCTCTTTCTAAGTTGATTCTCTCAAATATTTGTCATAAGGACAAAAAGAAGAATGTTTCACATAAAAATAAGATAGTTTGTTGAATTCCTTGAGTCCCTTGATTAAATACTACTGCACATAAAAATAATACTATCACAAAATCAGTTTTCCAATGACGTTTTATATGAAGATGCTATAATTTTTTTAACCTAAAAATGGCTATTCCTTCTGATACATTTATACTGTATGGCCAAATTTCTTTCTTTTTTTTTTTTTCTTTTTTTTTGTTTAAGTTAAAACACCAATTCAAAAGAAAATATTACCTTTTGTAAAAATTACTTCCTGATAACTTCAGATGCCTGCTTCATGAAATCTCTGTGTCCGTGAGCTTCATCAGGAGCTGAGTTTGAGAACACCATACTTTGGTGGAAGACTAGGGATTCTTACAAAGGCTGCCAGTCGCGCCTCAGGAATGACGCCCTTCTATTTGATCTGCTCTAGTTTGCTCAGCTGGCACCTACATACTTGAGAACACAAAGACGACTTTCTCATATTCCTACTGTGGCCTCTTGTTTTCCGTCCTCTTTTGCACAGAAAAGTGATCTTGTCTCTGCATCTCCCACTGTAGTTTTGTCAAGTGGTTCCAAGTGCCCTCATCTCATGAATTCTTGGATATTGTCCTTAAAAGGTCTGATGACTTTGAAGAACTCTTATGCTCCTAAATAGACATGGTATTCTAAGCCATTGGTCTTATATGAATATTAATGACTGCAGGCTAAGTATCAGATACAAAATGGGCAATCATGATTTTTATTTAAATTTAAAGATGAAGGATGGAAATATCATGCTCATTGGCAGAAACTGCAGGAAAAAAAAACACATGCAGAGTCAAGAAGCAATAAGGATAATTGAACTGTCAATAGATAAGTTCTGAGTGTGTCAGAATGTGTGATAAAACCCAAATAAAATACTGACATTCTTGTAAAACTAACAACCTAGTTTTGACCAATTAGTAGTATTTAACAACAAAGTCTCTTATGTCCTACCTCTGCTATGAGATACATCTTCATTTCCTTTTCCTTCTTCAAAGTATATACCTGAGTTAGTGTGAGTATCACATGGAGAACATCTGTTCACAGTGTCTGACACAGAGTATGCTCTTAAATACACTCACCATTATCAATGAAAATGATTTTAAAATGACTCTATAGTCTAGACCAGGGGTTGGAAAACCATGGCCAGGCCAACAAGCCAAATCTAACACACTATCTGTTTTCACAAATAGTTTTCTTGAATACAACCATGCCAATTCATGTACATATTGTCTAGGGGTGCTCTCACCCCATTCGATGATTTGGCTATGGTCTGTGACCCAAAGGATTATTTGCTTAAGGCATGAAATCCAAATAAATAGTTTTGAGAATTGGTGGACCTTTAAAAGGTGGGGCCCAGTAGAAGATAATTAGGTCAAGGGACACCCTCCCTCAGAAGTAATTGATGCAATTCTCACAGGACTGGGTTATTCTTCAGAGGGTAGGTGGTTATAAAGCAAACCCAACAAATGTGCTGGGCCCCTTCACAGACAGACATTTTGCTTTCTGCTTCTCCACCATGTGATAACACAAACAAGAGGGCCTTCATGAAACACCAACGCCTTCTATTTGGGTTTTATAGTCACCAGAATCATGAACTAATTAAGCCCTTTTTTTATATATATATAAAGAATCTATCCTCTGTCCAGGCACGGTGGTGCACACTTGTCATCCCAACAGCTTGGGAGGCAGAGGCAGGAGGATCTCAAGTTTGAGACCAGAGGCAGTCTGCGTAACTTAGCAAGACCCTGTCTCAAAAAGTAAAAAAAAAAAAAAAAAAAAAAAGGCTGGGGGAGGGGCAGCTCAATGGCCTAGCACTTGCAAAGCATGCAAGCGTGAGGCCCTGGGTTCAACCCCCAGTACTGCAAACAAAAAAAAAAAAAAACAAGCAGCAGCAGCAGCAGAAAAAGAACCTATCCTCTGATATTTTATAATAGCAGCACAAAAACAGACTAAGACAACAACAGCAAAATGGAGCCCTTGTGACAGAAATTGTATGGCTGCAAAGCCCAAAATATTTACTATCTGGACCACTTTTTCTAAGGATCTGTTTTGGGGTGCAGGGGGTGGGGAGAAAACACTAAACACCCTGATAATTGTCAGGAAGCAGAACACAAGGCCTCTCCACTTACATGTGCCCAAAGCTTTTGGTGAGTGGTTGCCCTAAAGAATTCTGATTCCAATAGGGGATGAGGGGGCCTGGCGAATGAGAAAGAATGAGCGTGTTCTGCAGGAAGGACAAAAGGCTTTCTTCTCCAAATGTTGGGGTCTTACATCTGAAAGCCACTGTCATAGCTGCTGTCTCTTGTTGTTGTTGTTGTTGTTAGGTGCCCTCGAGTCGGTATCCGACTCATAGCGACCCTCATAGGGTTTTCCATGGCTGACTGTTTCGGGATTGCCTTGGGAGTGGATTGCCAGGTCCTTCTCCCATTTTTGCGGTGCTGGGAATTGAACTCGGGACCTCAGAGACTGCAGCCCAGCGCTCTACCAACTGAGCTAAATCCCAGTCCGTCTCTTCTAGGGATTTAAAATAAAACCCTTTTGAAACTATTCTTTTTCTTTCTTTTTTCTTTCTTTCTTTTTTTTTTTTTTTCTTTTCATACTGGGGTTGAACCCAGGGCCTCACACTTGCATGCTCTTCAAGTGCTGGACCACTGAGCTGCATCCACCAGCCCATTTTTTACTTTTTGGAGACAGGGTCTCGCTCAGTTATGCAGAGTACCTCTGGTCTCGAACTTGTGATCCTCCTGCCTCCACCTCCCCAGCCTCTAGGATTACAGGTGTGCGCCACTGCACCCAGTGAAACTATTCTTGAAAGCCTTTACATACTGTGGCAAAAAGACTAGAGTTGACCCTGGGCACCATGGTGCTCACCTGTCATCCCAGCCACTTGAGAGGCAGAGCCAGGAGGATCACCAGTTCCAGGCCTGAGGTAGATAACTTAGGGAGACGCTGACTCTAAACAAAACACGTAAAAATGACTTGGGAGTGCAGCCCAGTGCTAGAGCACTCACTAAGTGTTTTGGGGGACCTGAGTTCAGGCACCTAGTACCAAAACAAACAAACAAAAACTAGAGTTAGGGAGCTGGGCGAAGTGGCTCAGACCTATAATCCCAACAATTTAGGAGGCAGAGGCAGGAGGATCGCAAGTTTGAGACCAGAGGCAGTCTGCGTAATTTAGCAAAACGCTGCCTCAAAAAAGTAAAAAAAAATGGGCTTCGGGTGCAGCTCAGTGGTACAGCACTTGCCAAGCGTACAAGCACGGGGGACAGGGGATGGCGAAAAACCTACATTTAGGTCTCTTAAGGTTATATTCTGGCTCTGCCACTAACTTGCTGTGCAACCCTGGAAAATTCATTTGTCTCAACCTCAGTATCTAATCTTCAAGATGGGTCTAAATAATAGTCTCTATCTCATAGCGTAGTAAGAATAAAATTGTTAAAAGTACCTCTGGCTTAGCACCAGTAATCTATTCCTGAAAACAGAATGTTCTTTGCACAAATGCTCACTGAACCTCGTTATTTTACATGAGCAAAATCCCCAACTTCTAAAATAGAAACTAAAGCAATAAAAGCACCTATTTATAACCACTAGGGTACCATTTTGGGATGGGATTTAGCTCAGTTGGTAGAGCACTGCTCTGCAGTCTTTGAGGTCCTGAGTTCAATTCCCAGCACTGCAAAAATGGGAGAAGGACCTGGCAACACACTCCCAAGGCAATCCCGCAACAATCTGCCATTGAAAACCCTGTGAGGGTCACTATGAATTGGACACGATTCGAGGGCAACAACAACAGGGTACCATTTTAGGATTAACATATTCAAAACACCTGTTTCCAATCACTAAACATCATCAATATGTAAAAAAAAAAAAAAAAAAAAAAAAAAAACCACAGCTTCATCCTATGAAGCAGTATCTTCTCCACTTAATTTTCTCAGTTGCTCTATTTCAAAAATGCCTCTACTATTTTCTTCAACACTGTCCCACTGCACGGTGTTAGGCAGAATAAGCCTGATATATATGAAGGTTTTGTGGAAAACCTATTTGGGACCAGCCAGTAATGATGGTCACACTGAGAATGACGGTGTGGCCCCTCCAAAGGCAGCAGCATCCCAGGTGCCCAACATTTTGACTTTGAGAAATGTCTACAGATGGGCTGGGGGCATAGCCCAACAGCGGGGCACTTACCCAGCATGCGCAAGACCCCAAACTCTACGCTCAGAGCTGGAAGTGAGGGAAAAAGAAGTCTACACATTAACGCCAGAAAAAGAGGCCCACGAGTGACTCTGGTCTTCTATCATTTCGGAATTAACTCCAGACTTTCGACTCCACGTTCTTTTGTTTAAAAAGTTGTCTTCGTCAGGTAAGGAGCCGAAAACCCGTAAACCCTAGCAGACCTTTGCTGAGGAGAAGCTGCCAGGGTCATCTCTGACAAAAGAGAGAGCAGCAGCCGGAAGAGGAAGGGCAGGGCTTTTATGGGAAGAGGAATGGGCGGGGCTTTTATGGGCTCTAGATGCACAGGGGAAGGGGTGACTGACGTGTCACATCGTGATAGGTAGGAAGCTGGTGGGCGGAGGCTTCTGATAGGCTGGAAGAGGGAAAAGGAAGTAGTCATCAGTTGCTAGGGCCAGGGCAGATTTTGACTTAGAATTTGGCGGGCTTTTTGAGGACTGGGGCATGATGGGTAAGAGGCGGCACCTTACAGGAAGGTTCTATTTTGTAACAGGTCCTGCCTGGCAGTCTTAGATTTGAGGGGTGTAAAAATACACTTCCCACACCCCCAGAAGTGTGAGGAACTGGAACCACCCCCACCCTCTCCACGGCCCTCCTCTGGCCCTCAGCACCAAGGTCACCTCAGCTGAGCACGGCCCGCTCCTCAGCCTGCGCAATGCGCCTCCTGTTTTGCCCCGCCCACCACATCACGTGCCTCTGCGCCTCTGCGTGGCTCCACCCACCAACTCTTAAAGCCGCTGCCCAGTCGCCTCACACCTCACCCCCGGCCTGGACACAGCTTGTGAGAGCCCTGGAGGGTTCGCCCCTCGGTCCCCAGCCAGGCTGTGAGGCCACGGAGCTCCTGCTCGCACGGGCCAGCTCTCTGCAGGACGCTGAGTGTTTCTCTCACGCGCAGAGGCCTCCCCGCCATGGAAGAGGTCACAGGACGACGCCAGCTGTGAGTTCCTTTTCCTACTCGGTACCATTCGTGAAGAACCAAACAGTTCTGGGAGCGAGCGGGGGTTGTGCTGGATGCCCCAAGAATGAAAAAGGGGGGCGCGCGCTCTGACGGCACTTTCTGCCGGAGCAGGTGTGGGCTCGGCATCTTTACCGGACTCGGTTCTGAGAGGGTGTGGTGGGGAGGCTCTCACCAGAGCTTTCTGTCAGGCGAGAAGCCGAAAACCTGTACACTCTGTTGTTGTTGTTGTTAGGTGCCATTGAGTCAGGTGTGACTCATAGCGACCCTCATAGGGTTTTCAGTGGCTGATTGTTTCGGCATTGCCTTGGGAGTGGATTGCCAGGTCCTCTCCCGTCCATAAACTCTGTTGTTGTTGTTAGGTGCCTTCCAGTCATGTCTGGCTCATAGCGACCCTCATAGGGTTTTCAATGGTTGACTGTTTGGGGATTGCCTTGGGAGTGAGTTGCCACATCCTTCCCCCGTTTTTGTGGTGCTGGGAATCGAACTCGGGACCTCAGAGACTGCAAAGCGGCGCTCTACCAACTGAGCTAAATCCTAGCAGACCTTTATTAAGGAGAAGCTGCCTGGCTGCCTCTGACAAAGGAGAGCAGCAGCCGGGAGAGGAAGGGTGAGGCGTTTGTGGGCTCTAGGTGGGAAGGGGCGATTGACGTGTCACATCAGGATAGGTAGGAAGCGGTGAGTGGAGGCTTCTGATAGGCTGGAAGAGGGAAAAGGAAGTAGTCATCAGTTGCTGGCCCTTGGGGCAGAATTTGAGTTAGGTCTTGGCAGATTTTTTTGGTGGGCTTTTTGAAGACTGGAGCATAATGGGTAGAAGAAATCATGACGTTATAGGAAGGTGCCATTTTGTAACAGGTCCGGCCTAACACTTTTTGCTGAGGGAGGAAGGTTTTTGGAATCAGGGTGCCACCTCTTTGGTTGCCTAGTTTGGGCACAGTCGGACATATCATTGTGCTTGGGGAGGGAGGAATTATAATGAGTCCATGGGCCTCTTCAGTGTCAAGGTGGTGCCTGACCCCGGTGGATTTCCCCTCCACCAGTGACAGCTCAGAGGCTGGCAGAGGGAAGCACGTGGTTATCCACATCTGTCTTTAACTTTTGCAGTGAGGTGGCATCTGTAAGCAATCAGAGCTGATAGGACAATAGACTGTCAGTGATTTGGGGTTTCAGACTGGGTACAATTATAAATAAATAACAGTGGCCGTCGCCAAGCTTCAGATGCTGCTATTGTTTACTATGTTTATGGACAGAGGTCTTAAAAAACTCCAAAAGTAGCCTGGTTAGTGCTAATGTCTGTGTACTCCTGTGGCTTCTCAATCTGGTGTCTGAGGACTGTTAGAAATTGAACAAAAACGCACTAATGTAATCTCTATATGCTGACTGCAGAATAATCAGTGTATGTGCCAGTAACAGCTGAGGATCTGGCATAATGCTGTGCCCTGGAAGTGAATTTTTTAAAGCTGGGAATACACACCAGGTGTGGTGGCAAATGCTTTTAATACTGGTGACTTGGGAGGCAGAGGCAGGAGGATGGTGAGTTTGAGGCCAGAGGTATTGTGCATAACTTAGACTCTGTCTCAAAAATGCAAAGTAAAAAAAAAAAAGGCAGGCTGGAGGTATGACTCTGTGGTTGAGTGCCTGCAAAAAGCGTGCATGAGGCCCCAGGTTCAATTCCCCAATATGGCAAAAAAAAAAAAATTCAGAATACAGAATTATATTTGTATATTGAAAGGTTATTGTTGTTGCTACGTGCCTTCGAGTCATGTCTGACTCATAGCGACCCTCATAGGGTTTTCAATGGCAGAGTGTTTCGGGATTGCCTTGGGAGTGGGTTGCCACGTCCTTCTCCTGTTTTTGTGGTGCTGGGGACCCACCTCGGGACCTCAGAGACTGCAGAGTGGCGCTCTACCAACTGAGCTAAATCCCAGCCATATTAAAAGGGGACACCCAAAGCAGATGTCCACACATGCACGCTTACCTGCAGTGACCGGGAGGTGATGGTGAAAACTTATCCTCAGACCTCTGCGGACACTATGATCTGTGTCATCTCTCACTGGCCATAGGATTAAAACAGAATGAGAGAAAAATCTGCTAGAAAATAATAGAGTCAGACCCGTGGGGTGGATGAGAGGTGCGTTGTCTAGGTTTGGTGCCGTTCAAAACCTCCAGCAAAGGAACACACCAATGCCCCGGCATCTGCAGAACCTGGGGTTGTTGGTTTAGGGGCGTATCTTCTCCAGGCTGTCTCTCGTGAGACCTAGAGCCTCATCTCCAATGGGAATAAGTGTCGTCTTCCTCACCAATTTGCTCCTCTCCCTGACCTGCTGCCTCTGCCCTCCCATGTGAAGAAACGCAAACACAGAACCAGGTAAGTATGATATTAGCCCTGGAGGGTTTAGGGCTGAGAGATGCTTTGTTGTTGTTGTTGTTGTTATTGTTGTTGTTATTTGATGATGTTGTAGTTAGGTGGCATCAAGTTGGGTCCAACTCATAACGACCCTATGTACAACAAGACAAAACACTCTCTGACACTGTGCCATGCCTGGCACTATGTCAGTGCTCCTCTGCTATTCATAGAGTTTTTGATGGTTGATTGTTTCATGATTGATCTCAGGAGTGTGCTGCCAAGTCCTTTTCCCATTTTATGTGATGCCGAGGATTGAAGCCAGGGCATCAGAGAGCAGAGAGCAGTACTCTATCAATTGAGCTTAACCCCAGCCCCGTTGTTGTTGTTGTTAGGTGCTGTCAAGTCTGTCCGACTCACAGCGACCCAATGTACAACAGCATGAAACACTTTCCAACACTGTGTTTTATATATAATGTATTTAAGCTCATTGTTGTGGCCACAGTGTCAGTCCATCTGGTTGAGGGTCCTCCAGTTTTTCATTGACCCGCCACTCTCCCAAACATGACTGTTTGGGACAGTACTGTTAGTGTCCCAATAATCTTTTCTTAGCACCTCTAGGCCATAAGAAACACTTAACTGTTTCATTTATTTAGTAAACTATTTCATTTATTATTTATAAATCCAGGAATTGGTCCCTCCTGACTACAAGTCTAAAATACATAACATGCAGTCTAGCCATCCTTGCTTCAAAGGAGCACTCATTTGTACTTCTTCTAGGAGATCTGTTGGTTCTTTTGGAAGTCCATGGTATATTCTATATTAATCTCTAGCACCATAATTCATAAACATCAGTTCTTCTTCTGTCTCCCTTATTTGCTATCCAGCTTTCACAAGCATATGATGCAACTGAAAATACCATGACTTGAGTCAGGCATACCTTCATCTTCAGCGTGACATCTTTACTTTTCAACACTTTAAATAGGTCTTTTGCAACATCTTTTCCAAATGAAGGACATCTTTTGATTTCTTGACTACTGCTTCCATGTATGTTGATTGTAAAGCCAAGTAAAGCAAAATCTTGGGCAACTTCAATCTTTTCTCTATTTATCATGAAGTTGCTTGCTGACCCAGTTGTATGGATTTTTGTTTTCTTAATGTTGAGGTATAGTCCACACTGAAGGCTGTGTTCTTTGATCTTCATCAGTAAATATTTCATATCCTCTTCATTTCCAGCAAGCAAAATTGTGTCATCTGCATAATGCAGATTGTTAATGAGTCTTCCTCCAGTCATGATACCACATTCTTCTTCATAAAGTCCAGCTTCTCAGATTATTTGTTCAGCATAAAGATTAAAGGGGTACAGTGAAAGGACATAGCCCTGATGCACACCTTTCCTGACTTTAAACCAAGCATTGTTTCCTTGTTCTGTTCAAACAATTGCCCGCTGGTCCATGTAGATTCCTCATGAGTACAATTAAGTGTTCTGGTATTCGCATTATTCACAATGTTACCCTTAATTTTTTGTAATCCACATAGTTAAATGCCTCTCCGTAGTCAATAAAACATAGATAGACATCTTTCTGATTTTCTCTACCTCTGGCCAATATGCCTCTGACATCAACAATGATGTCCCTGTTTCCATACCCTCTTCTGAATCTGGCTTGATTTCTGGCAGTTCTCTGTCAATATACTGCTCCAGTTGCTTTTGAATGATCTTTAGCAAAATTTTACTTCTGTGTGATATTAAAGCTACTGCTCAATAATTTCCACATTCAGTTGGATCCTCTTTCTTGGGAATAGGCACAAATATGGATCTCTTCTAAGAAGGTAGTTGGCCAGGTAGCTGTTATCCAAATCTCTTGGCATACACAAGTGAGTACTTACACCAGTTCCCTAAATCCTCCACTTAGAGGAGGGGAAGAAACAGGAAAGGCTGAGAATTTGCCTCATATTCTTATGGCACAAGGATTATCTTTGGCCATTTTGGGGGAAGATTTCAAAATAGGAAGTAAAAAGTGATATTGAAACAAAAATTTCATTCACAAAGAGCTGTTTTCAGGAAACATTTCTGGCACCAAAATTTTTGATTTAGCACAAAATAGCTCTTGCTCTTATTTTTTAAAATGATGCTTAATCTCAAATTTCCCAGTTTTTCTTGGGTCATAGCACCGTTAGTGTCCCAATAATCTTTTCTTTAGCACCTCTAGGCCATAAGAAACACTTACCTGTTTCATTTATTTAGTAAACTATTTCATTTATTATTTATAAATCAAGAAGCTATAAGCCTTTGAGAAAGCAGTCAACAGGAAAAGAAAAAATTTTCATCCTTAAATTATGATTGCTGTTGTTAGGTACCATCAAGTCGAGTCCGACTCATAGAGACCCTCATAGGGTTTTCAATGGCTGACTGTTTTCAGGATTGCCTTGGGAGTGGGTTGCCTCATCCTTCTCCCATTAAATTATGATAGTTACCTATTAATAAGATGTATAAGCCTTCGGGCACAAAAACTTCTCAAATCTGGGCATCAGATTGAACACTACCACTCTTATTTCCTGTTCCACATTTATTTTTGCATGGTAGTTATTTTTTCTCAAAGCAATAGCAGAAACCCAGACTCTGAAAAGATACAGTATCACTGAAAGGAATGTTGCACGCTGACATTGAAAGTGAGAATTATCTCAAGCTAGTAATTCTTGCAATTTCTGACAGTTGTTGTGTTTCCTTGAATATTTCAAATGTTGTACAGTGACCTTGTGGGTTCATTCTGGTGTCTCAGTATCTCAGCACACAGTTTGAGAGCCAGGTAACGAAAAAGTAACAAGACAATAACGTGGAACTGTGAACAAATCTGCCAAACAGGAAGGTGTACGTGACAGCACCTGCAGTTCCATTTGAGTCTTTTGGTCTGCATGTTTACTTGCTGAGAAAAATATCCAAGAAAGATATCAATTGTTGGATACAAGGTTACTCTTTGTGTATAACTAGAATGTGGGATTGCTTTGTCACTTTGCCAATCAATCTAAATCACTAAATCAAAACAATGTTATGATGTCAAGGTTAATTTTAGAATTATATTATAGATTACTTTGTACTGAAAAATGAGAGTAGAATAAATATATGACTATATTTACCAATTATGACTTTATATATCCCCCTGATCCATGTGTAATTGAGTGACTTCAAAAGCTCTGTACATAAAAAGGAAAGGTCACATTGTCATTTTGCCAATCAATCTAAATCACCAAATCAAAACAATGTTATGATGTCAAGGTTAATTTTAGAACTATGTTATAGATTATTTAGTAGTGGACAATGAGAGTAGAATAAGTATATGAATATATTTACCAATTAGGACTTTATATACACCCCTGATCCATGTGTAATTGAGTGACTTCAAAAGTTCTGTACCTAAAAAAGAAAGGTCATATTTATTTTAAGCTGTAACTAAGAATATATCATGCAATAGCTCTTCAAACTGGTCATTCATGTTCTCAAAGATAATATATTATGCCTTTGTAGAAACACCAACCATATTTAAATTAAAGATTCATGCTTTATGGCTGGATTGTATGTGGTAAATATAAAGCTAGGTCGTATGGAATTCAGATACAGTCTTAAGTTTCTTGTCTCTGAGTTGATCCAAATAATCACAACTGCATTTTGATGAATAAGATGTTATACAACTGTGCTAAGAGGCTTATATTTCTTCTCATGCCTTCAAATTATCTTTTGAAGCATTTGGTGGTCGATGTGGCAAACAGATTATATATTTATAATTTTACTTGAAAGTGATTGTTTTTCTGTTTACGCTCCAGATTTACTCTAGCTCACTGGTACTAATTCTTTGCACAAGTAAATAATCCAATTATGTAATTATCATTTTCTATGTGTAGAAAAATGTTGTGGGATTTCATTTGTCCTATTGCATGCAGTTATGAAATCTGACATCTGTAGAATCTAAGTATTTAATAGAAGATCAAGCAAAGAATTTTTACTAATAAGATCCTCCTCACTGTACCCTCCTTTTAACCCTGTAAGATTTTGTTCTGGACTTGTATTTTTTCCTCCAGAGCTGCCTGCATGTTGAGCTTGCACGTTTCACACTGGGAAACTAGAGGCCCCTCAAAGAGACTGTCCTATAAAAGAACAGAAACATTCAGCTCAATCCTATTTTACTTCTACCATTTAAAATCAGGAGCACAAGATAAAACTGGAAGACTCCTCAAGAACATTACCTTTCTTACATAAAATGAACAATACACAGAGAAGGGAGGGGATATTTGGCCTATAAAATGTGAGCGTGTATGGAAGATCCACCTGTGTGTGCAAACTTCTTAAAATAGTATCCTCCTATACTGAGTTGTTGTTCGGTGCCATCGAGTCGGTGCCCGACTCACAGCAACCCTATGTACAACAGGTGAAACACTATTGTCAGTGCTTCTCTGCTATTCATAGTGTTTTCAGTGTCTGATTGATTTTTGGGAGTGGGTTGCCGGGTCCTTCTTCCTCCTACACTGAGTAGCACTATGCAAATGCTAATTATCATCACTATTTTTTAATATCTTAATGTTGGCCGAGTTCTGGCTCCCTTCAATGCATCAAAGACTGAGGTGACAAGAACTAAGAGGAACGGAAAATATCTCAGCTTACTTCAAAATAGTATTTCTGCCATACAGGCAATGGCAGAAGGGAGCTAGAATGCTCCAGGACAGTTGTTCCCTATAAGCCCTCGCTCTGAAAACATCCTTCTGGTCCCTTATAAAGACCACTGTCTCTTCTGATAATGATTTTGTAGATGCTGGAGAAAAGTGTAGTCATTTTGTTGATAATCACAGCTACTTCTCTGGAGGTGGGGCCCTGAAACAGTCTCATCATGGAGCCAATATTTTCATGTAGCATCCATCTTGGGACTCTGGAAATACCATGAGGTGGGAAACAGATGTTCCTTCAATAATGAGTTACAGAGCAAGAGTGGCCCCAGTATGATAAACGGCTACCGAGGTGGGGTATCAAGTTAAACTAGGAAAGTGAGTTTTGTTTGAGGCGGTTGTGTTGAAGGCAATAATGAATTGACACTTGCAAGGATAAATACCCCCAGCTGCTTCGTAGACACAGCCCAGGCTTCAAGCCACAGTGTCTGACAGCTTTCCTCACGATGTGCCTACCTTTCAGTCCTAAGTGGCGAGTCCCCACAGCTGTGCAATAACTGGTTCAGTGGACCTTCCTTTCCTCTGACCCTGAACCACCTTCTCACCACCTTCCAGGGGCTTTCACGCTTTACTTCCATTCTGCTCTGTGCTCAGGGTCTAAGAGGCCCACTCAGAACGCCGCTCCGCCATCTCTCTCTCACTCTTCACTCTGCCAAGCCATAGGCACCACCTGGAAGAGCATTCAGTCTTAATTAGGAGAACACAGGACAGGCACGCTGAGCGCCTGGTAGCCTGGTGAGGATTTGACATTCCCCAACAGAAAGATTGATTTGGTGGCTGAAATGGTACAAAGAGTGGAGTTTGCCAAAAGCACAAAACAAGAACAACAGTCGGGGGACTGAGCCTCAGGGACTAAGTGCTTTTGGGTATCACGTAGAAGATGAACAGCCATTGTCCATAAAACCGTTCTCCACAGAGATGGCAAACAACTCAGTCTGCAGGAAGAACTCTGCTCATCCAGCATTCTGAACACCCGCTGTGTGACAGATGAGCCCTACCTGCATCAACCACGGGAGGAACCCACCACAGCTACTCAGGGCAGGGCTTTAAGTTGATTGCCTGGGAGCCAGACTCTGAGCTGAAGATTTGTATGCAGAAGGTTTATGGGGAAGTGCTATTACGAAAAACGACTAGCCGCACGCGGTGGCTCACACCTGTAATACCAGCGGCTCCAGAGGCGGAGGCAGGAGGATGACAGGTTTAAGACCAGAGGCAGCCTGTATAACTGGGCAAGATACTGACTCAATTCAAAAAATAAAAAGGAACGGGCTTGTGGTGCAGCCCAGAGGTAGAGCACTTGCAAAGCATATGTGAGGCGCTGGGCTCAACGCCCAAGTAGCACAAGAAAAAACAAACAAAAAACAAAAACGCAATGACCATGAAAGGGAAGGAAATGTGAGAGTGGAATATAGTCATCCCTCTGCGAGCTCAGGATCTGAGGTCATCCTTCCCAGCTGTCCTGTGCTGAGGTGGGGGACCAGGGCTTTCTGCTCCCTCATTAAGCAGTGATTTCATGGGGGCAGTGGTTGGGATGAGGTGGAGTCATAGAGAAGGTTCATGACCTGAAGGCAGTCTCCAGAAAGAGACTCAGCTGTGAGCCTCCAGCTGTCACCAAGCTCAGCAGGGGCTGGAATAAACCTTCAGTCCTTGAAGGTGCCTCTCAGGACTGCCTCACAGTGTCCTCTACAGAGAAATAGTGGCATCTCTTTTTCTGGTGGGGAAGAGCTGGATAGAGTGGAATTTGTTGTAACAGCTCAGATATAACTCACATATCCTACAGTGCACCTTTGAAAGTATACGATTCAGTAGTTTTCAATATATTAGCAAAGGTGTGCGTCCGTCACCATAACCAGTTTAACACATTTTTTATTACTCTAAACAGAAACCCCACATTCCTTATCTGTCACTCTCCCAATTCCCTCATGTCTCCCAATCCTAGGCAAACAGGGTGTTCTGTCTCTGTTAACGGCCTGTTCTAGATGTTTCATATAAAAGGAATTGTTCAATATGTAGTCCTCTGTGACTGACTTCTTTCACTTAGCATGATGTTTTCAAGGCTACACTGTAGCATGAATCTGTACTTCAATTCCTTTTATTCCCAATCTGGTATATCTATGTAATGGAATATTATAAAATGATACTTAAATGTAGCCATTCAATGGTAGACATGTGTTGCTTTTACTTTTGGCTACTATGAATAATGCTGCTATGAAAATTTATGTGCAACTGTTTTTATGGATGTATTTCTCATGGGTTTATACCTCAGCTCGGAATTGGTAGATCACATGATAACTATGTTTAAATGTTAGAGGGAACTGCCAAACTATTTCCAAAGCAGCTGCAACATTTTACATTTCCACCAGCAGTGTATAAGCGTTCCATTTCTTCACATTTTTTGTCAACATTTATTGTGCCTTTTTATTAAATCCATTTTAGTAGACGATTGGGTATGAAGTGGTAGTTCATAACCATTTCCCTGAAAGAATGGCTAATAACATTGAGCATCCTCTCATGTATTTATTGGTTTGCATATTTTGAAGAAAATGTTAGTGAGATCTTTTGACCATATTTTTTAAAATTGTGTTGTCTTTTTATTATCAGATTGCAAGAGAGTTTTTAAATACATGCTATACACAGGTCCCTTCTCAGATATATAATATGCAAAAAAAAAGTTCTGTCATTTCATGCAGTCTTCTCATTTTCTTTATGATGTCCTTTGAAGCACAAAAGTTTGTAATTTCTATGACCTACGGGTGATCTGGTGGTTTTTTTTTTTTCTTTTGTTACTTGTGTTTTACTGGCATAGCAAAGAAACCATTCCCTAACCCAAGGTCATAAATTTTTCAGTAACACCTTTTTAAGCAGGAAATAAGATGGTAGAGATAGAAGTAGGAGTGTGAGTAGTATATAAGATGGCAGGTCTGGGTGGAGGAAATCCCAAATTCCACTTGAGAAGCTTTACTTCAATTAATTCATTTAAATACATATTTTCTTTCATGCCCACAGAGCTTATTATTGGGTAGTACAGGTGTATAAATAGATGCAGGTAGATATATACACTCATTGAACAGTTTAAAAATAGGTCTATGATAAAAGTGCTCAACTATTTGAAGAAGACAAATGGAAAAGGCAATAATCTGGGGCTAGAAGAGATCAAGGTTGTGTAAAACTAGAACTTGAGCTGGACCTTGTAAAGCATGTAGCATCTAGAGTGTAGAAAGAAAAGGGAAGCCTTGTCCAGATGAAGTGAAGAGCGAGGGGGAAATATCACAGCGGAAAGAGAATGGGCATGATGAGGAACCATGAGATTAGCCAGGGCAGCAGAGCAACACTAAACCAGGAGGTGGGGCAAGAGAGACATTACAAAGCCTGGAAAAGAGTTTACAGTACAGAGCCCAAGAACGAAACAAACATAAGTACGGCTCAGGCAGACCTCAGAGTTAGAACTACTGAAACGCACAGGACAGAGCGTGGTGAGGAGAGCCTCTGGGTAGCTACAAAAGAGTCAGGAAACCGTGTGTGATTTTGGAAGACCCATCCACTTACAACAGGAAAAAAAAAAACTCTGCTAGGTCAGGTTACAAGAGTGGAAGGAGATAATGTGTGTTCGAGATCAGAAGAGCGTGCCCCATCAAAAACGGTATCATACAAAAATAGCTGGCTGGAGTGTGGAGTGGTATTGAGGGAGAAGCGAGGTCTAAGGTGTGGAATAGTAGCTCGGGGATTTTCAAGGGGGTCTGTAGGGCTTCAATGGGTGCCCCAGAATGTGGAGTCTAATCCCCCTTCTGCCCTCGGGGCTGAAAGCACTGATAAACCTCCTGGGCATCAAAACTGTGTAGCATGTGGGGCAACCCTGGACCTCACGGGGCTCCTGTTAATAGATCTGCAGAGATTGGAGAGGTGGGAGAGACAGCTCAGAAGCACTCACAGCACAATGGGAGGTACGTGGCTGGAGGTGGCCGTATCCTGAAAGATTTTGAAAAGTGACTCAGGAAGAGGGGACTTGACTCTGGCTTAAGAGACTACTCTGTCTTAATGCTAAAGGCACTGTGGTCCCATAGAGAAATTACAGAAGCAGTGTCCAACAGAATTAAATTCAAGTTGCGTTCCACTTTTTCAAATTTAATTGTTGTTGTTGTTGTTAGGTGCCCTTGAGTCTTGTCTGACTCACAGTGACCCTCACAGGGTTTTCAATGGCTGATTGTTTCGGGATTGCCTTAGGAGTGGGTTGCCACATCCTTCTCCCATGTTTGCGGTGCTGGGAATCGAACCAGGAACCTCAGAGACTGCAGAGCAGTGCTCTACCAACTGAGCTAAACCCCAGCCCCTCAAATCTTTACAGTAGCAATATCCATTTCCAGAGTTGTAGGGCCCAGGCATTTTCTCCACCCTATACATATTTGCTCTGTGCTGCTTCAGAAACATGGTGGCCACCTAACTTAGAGAAAACCACTCTGCTTTCAAGCCCAAGAGGGCATTTCTTACTTGCAAAGCTTGGTTACATCAAAACTATAATGCTATTAGAGAGTTCAGTTGATTAAAGGTCTCCAGTGTCAAAGACAGATTTTTTTTTTTTGCTGCAGCTAGCTGTACTTCATATGAGGCAGTGTATTAGAGGTGTTGAAAAGTTCAATAATTATGTCCATCTTCTCTCTGAATATCTGGCAGTCTTCTCTCTAAATATCTGCCACAACAGATCTGCTAAAGAGTCAGCCAAAAGCACTTTACCCCTGATACTAGCAATGGTGAAATCTCTGCCTGAATTAGGATTCTAGATTCTTTATCTTCTTCTACCCAACCTTCACTATCCCAATAGTATCTCAACCATATTGTCATTTTTCACCTGTAGAACAAGACAAATACATGGAACTCCTCCATGACTACCATTACCATTATCATCTCACATCAAATCCATTACCGAGGTCTTCACCCTCAAAATTATTGTAAATCTGACCATAGTTCACCACCACCATCTCCATCACTTATGGAGGCTCTTATCATTTCCATCCCTATAGTTTCTGAAATAACCTTCAAATAACACTTGACCCTGTGTTTCTTGTGGTAAACACTGCAAGTTATCCACTGTCCTTTGTAATCAAACCCTAATTCCATCCAGGGATTCACCTTCACAGATGTTCATAGAACTACGGGTAGCCATTTGACCCAATCCTGGCCAAAGAGAAATAATCAGAATACTTTTGAGTAGAATTTCCGGAAGCATTTTTCAGAAGGACACTTCATTGCTATACATGTTCAGGCCTGTGCCCTCCTCCTTTTGCATTCCTATACTGTGACCATGACATTCAAAAGGTGATTTTGAAACCCAGAAATAAAAGCCACAGGGTCAGGCTGTTACATAGGAAGGTGGAAGAAGCTTAGGTCTTTGACAACATCAGTGAGCTACTACACCAGACTTAGGTTACACCCTCCTCTTAGCTTTCTTATTGTATTCAACAAAACCCAGTTGTTTTGGGTACTATTTGAATGATTCTTATTCGTTCATATTCATATATATTCATTCTGTCTCCTTCCTCTCTGTGTTTGTGTGTTTATTTAAGTTAAATGCATTCTTGTGGTAAAACCTTTTTGTTCATATTTTCAGATAATAACCAAAGGAAGCTTTGCAGAGTTGTCTTACCATCAAACTCAGAAAAAAAAGAAAAGAAAAGAAAACCTCCTTATGTGGCTTGGAAAACCCTGTATGATCTGGCCCCTACCTATCTTTCTGAACTCATCTCCTATCACTTCCCACTTCAGTACACTAGCCTTTGTGTCAGTAAAACAATGTGTGTTGTTTTTGAAGTAAATGAAAATATAAGAACAGAATCTACTTTTCTTCTTTATGTCTCCCCTATCAAACTCCTGAAAGTCAGCATATTCCTAGATCCATTATTCACATTTCCACAGTCTTGATCTTGATACTGGTCTTTTCTCTCCTTACCTATAGTGAGTGAGACCCAGGACTGACCTTGTTGTTGTTAGGTGCCATTGAGTCATGTCCGACTCATAGCGACCCTCATAGGGTTTTCAATGGCAGATTGTTTCAGGATTGCCTTGGGAGTGGGTTGCCATGTCCTTCTCCCATTTTTGCAATGCTGGGAATCAAACTCGGGACCTCAGAGACTGCAGAGTGGGGCTCTACCAACTGAGCTAGATCCCAGCCCCAGGACTGACATACGAAGAGTTAAAGAAGAGCTGTATGTCACCATCTAACCTTATTTCCCTTGTCTCACCCAACTTCTACATCCTTCCTCTTCCTCAAGAACATAATCACCTTGAATGCAAAGTACCTGCATCTGATCTCTTAGTCCCATGAATGGGAAAATTGCTTAAGTAGCTTTTCAGCTTCTAATCTTATGATTCAGCCAAAGAATGCCTAAATGGGAGCCAGGTACTGACCCTTAAATATTTGAGAATTGTCTTATCAGTGCTACTTACAAAATTTATATCTCATGGTTGTATTGATTGCACTGATGAAATTGCACCTTCAGTAGTCCGATGAGTTCATCAAGATTGGTAGAGTTTTTTTCTAAGAAGAGAGACTATTATATGGTGAGTTGTACAGACTTCAAGTAGTCTAGCACAGTTCTGACCAGATATCTTAAAATTGTTTACTTTGAATTACAATTAAGGCATAGGAATCCTGAAAATAAGATCGCCTGAGATCACTCTTCAGCACCTTTTCTAGATAGTCATTTTGCCCACACAGATCTCCACACATCCAAGGTGGGAGGAGTATTTAGGACCACAGTGGTACTCCCAGAGAAAGACCATGCTGTCCTTCCTTTTCTAGATAGTCATTTTGTCCACACAGATCTCCACACATCCAAGGTGGGAGCAGTATTCAGGACCACAGTGGTACTCCCAGAGAAAGACCATGCCGTCCTTCCTTTTTGTAAAACTTCTGGTCTACAGAGGAGCACCCTCAGAGCACCCTGCACGAGGATGTATTAGTGACAAATTGGAAAAGAATCAACAGGTCTTCAACACCACTCTTTCTTCTATTGCAATAAAAACCATACACAGTAACACAACTATAAATTACTACAGCAACTACAATAACAAGAGATGAACTGGCATGCAAATAGAGAATGATGAGTAGGTGTTGGATTCCATTGTACTCCAGGGTTTCGGCGTATATTTCAATTCCTTTCTAACAACGTGTTACTATTTTTAAAACTGTAATCTAGGCCACATGGACACTTGTATTAAATACAAACTTTTAACACACTGACAACCTCTGATTAACTTCTGCATTGTTTCTCATTGTATTCAAACCTCAGACCTCAGCTTTTCCCACATTTCTATGCATATATAATAATTTCTTTTAAATATAGAATTGACGTTGTTGCTGGGCGTGGTGGCGCATGGCTGTAATCCCAGCGGCTGGGGGGGTGGAGGCAGGAGGATCTCAATTTTGAGAGCAGAGGCAGTCTGGGTAATTTGACGAGACCCTGTCTCAAAAAAAGTAAAACAAAATGGGCTGGGGGTGCAGCTCCGTGGTTCAGCACTTGCAAAGCATGCAAGTGTGAAGCCCTGGGTTCAACCCCCAGTACCAAAAAAGGAAAAAAAAAAGAAAGAAAGAAAGAACTGATGTTTTTCCATCAATCCATTTCATTGAGATCTGACTGTATACAATTAATTCATTATTCTTTAATTGAACACGTTGGTGTGCTTTGACAAATGACACAGTTGTATTAGCAGCACAACAATCATGATCATATTTATTTCTACAGCCTTCCTAAGTTCTTCTGTGACCATCTGCAATCAATCGCCAACTCCTGCACTCTGGTCGTTATCAACCACTTTCTTTGGGCGGGGACTGGGATTTGGCTCCGTTGGTAGAGTGCTGTTCTGCACTCTCTGAGGCCCTAGTTTGATCCCCAGAACCACAAAAAATTCCAAAGCAATTCCAAAACAATCAACCTTTGAAAACTCTATGGATAGCAATGAAGCACTGACATAGTGCCAAGCATGGCACAGTGTCAGGGAGTGTTTTGTTGTGTTGTACATAAGGTAGCTATGAGTCAGATCTAACTTGACGGCACCTAACAACAACAACAAATTTGCTTTTTATCACTATTGCTTTGCTTTTTCTGGAATGTCATATGTTGTTGTTTTTAGGTGCCATCAAGTCGAGTCTGACTCATAGTGACCCTTTGTACAACAGAATGAAACACTCCCCAGTTCTGTGCCAGGCACACAATATTATTTATGTTTAAGCCCATTGTTGCAGATACTGTGTCAATCCATCAGATGGAGGGTTTTCCTTTGTTGTTGTTGTTGACCTGCCACTCTCCCAAACACAATGTCTTTCTGAGGGATTGGTCTCTCCTGACCACATGTCCAAAATATGTAAGATGCAGTCTAGCCATCCTTGCTTCCAAGGAGCACTCTGGTTGCACTTTTTCCAGGACAGATCTCTTGGTTCTTTTTGTAGTAGATGGAATATCGTCTCCAGCAGCATAATTCAAAAGCATCAGTTCTTTTCCTGTCTCCCTTGTTCAATGTCCAGCTTTCATAACTATATGATGCAACTGAAAATATCATGGCATGAGTAAGACATTGTGACATCTTTACTTTTCAATACTCTAGAGAGATCTTTTGCCACAGCTTTTCCAAAGCAATGCATCTTTTGATTTCTTGACTGCTGCTTCCACCGGCATTGATTGTAGAACCAAGTAAAGCAAAATCATGGACAACCTAAATCTTTTCTCCACTTATTATGAAGTTGCATACTGACCCAGTTGTAAGGATTTTTGTTTTCTTGATGGTTAGTTACAATCCATACTGGAGGCTATGTTCTTTGATCTTCATCAGTAAATGCTTTAAATCCTCTTCAGTTTCAGCAGGCAGAGTTGTGTCATCTGCATAACACAGGCTGTTAGTGAATCTTCCTCCAATCCTGATGCCACATTCTTCCTCGTAAAGTCCAGCTTCTCGGGTTATTTGCTCAGCGTATAAATTGAAGAGATAGGGTGAAAGTATACAGCCCTGATGCACACCTTTCTCAACTTTAAACCAGGCAGTGTTTCCTTGTTCTATTCAAACAACTACCTTATGGTTCATATACAGATTCCTCATGAGTACAACTAAGTGCTTTAGTATTCCCATTTTTTGAAGTGTTATCCATAATTTGTTATGATCCACACAGTCAAATGCCTTTACATAGTCAATAAAACATGGATAGACATATTTTTTATATTCTCTGCTTTTGGCTAATATCCACCTGACATCAACAATGATGTCCCTGGTTCCCTGTCCTCTTCTGAATCCGGCTTGATATTCTGGTAATTCCCTATCTATATACTGCTGCAGTCGCTTTTGAATGATCTTTGGTAAAGTTTTGCTTGTGTGTGTTATTAATGATATTGTCCAGTAGTTTCCACATTCAGTTGGATCCCCTTGTTTGGGGGAATAGGCACAAATATGGATCTTTTCTAGTCAGTTGGCCAGGTAGCTGTTTTTCACATTTATTGGCATAAACATGTTAGCACCTCCAGTGCTGCATCTGTTTGTTGAAACATCTCTATTGGTATCCCATCAATTCCTGGAGCCTTGTGTTTCACCAGTTCTTTCAAGGCAGCTTCCACTTTGTTCTTCAGTGCCATTGGTTCCTCTTCATATGCAACCTCTTGAAATGGTTTGTCATCTACCAATTCTTTTTTGTATAGTATCTCTGTGTATTCCTTCCATCTTCTTTTGATGTTTCCTACATATTTTCCCTGTAGAATCTTTCACTGTTGCCTCCCGAGGCTTGAATTTTTTCTTCACTTCCTTAAGCTTGAGAAATACAGAGCATGTTCTTCCCTTTTGGTTTTCTGTCTCCAGCTTTTTGCACATGTCATTATATTTGCTTTTGTCTTTTCAAGGTGTCTTTTTGAAATCTTCTGTTTAGTTCCTTAACTTCATCATGGTTTCCTTTTACTTCAGCTGCTTTACATTTAAGGGCAAGGTTCAGAGTCTCTTTTGACATGTAATTTGGTCTTTTCTTTTTTTCTTGTCTTTTTAGTAACCTTTTGCTTTCTTCATGAATGATATCTTTGATGTCCTACCACAACTCATCTGGTCTTCTATCATTTGTGTCTAATGCATTAAATCTGTTCTTGAGGTGATCTCTGAACTCAGGTGGGATATACTCAAGGTCATACCTTGGCTCTGGTACACTTGTTCTAATTTTCTCCAGTTTCATTTTGAACTTGCAATGAGAAGCTGATGGTCTGATCCACAATCAGCACCTGGTCTTGTTCTGATATTTGATATGGAGCTTTTCCATCGTTTCTTTCCACAAATGTAATTAATTCAGTTCCTGTATGTTCCATCTGGTGCAATCTATATGTATCATCACTGTTTATGGTGGTGAAAAAATGTATTTTCTATGAAAAGGTCATTGGTCTGACAAAATTCTATCATGCGATCTCCAGCTTCGTTTCTGTCACCAAGACCATGTTTTCCAACTACTGAACCTTCTTCTTTGTTTCCAACCTTTGCATTCCAGTCACCAGTGATTATCAGTATGTCTTGATTGCATGTTTGATCTATTTCAGATTGCAGAAGCTAATAGAAGTCTTCCTTTTCTTCATTTGTGGCCTTAGTGATGGGTGCATAAATTTGAATAATAGTCATATTAACTGGCCTTTCTTGTAGGCATATGGATATTATTCTATCACTGAAAACATTGTATTTTGGGACAGATCTTGAGATGTCTTTTTTGATGATGAATGCAACCCCATTTCTCTTTAGTTTGTCATTCTCATCATAGTAGTCCCTCTGATTATCTGACTCAAAATGGCCCATGCCATTCCATTTTAGTACACTGATGCCTAGAATGTCAATGTTTATGTGCTCCGTTTCTCTTTTAACAACTTCTAATTTTCCTAGATTCATACCACATACATTCCATGTTCCAATTATTAATGGATGTTTACAGTTGTTTCTCCTCATTTTGAGCCATGCCACATCAACAAATAGAGGTCCCTGGGGCATTATTCCATTTCCGTCATCAAAGTAGACTCCACTTGGAGGAGGCAACTCTTCCCCAGTAGTCTTTTGAGTGCCTTCCAACCTGGGGGGCTCATTTTCTGGCACTGTATCTGACAGTGTTTCTTTGCTATTCATAGAGTTTTCAATGGCTAGTTGTTTTGGGAGTGGTTTTCCAGGTCCTTCTCCCTAGTCTATCTTAGTCTGGAAGCTCAACTGAAACCTGTCCATCATGGGTGACCCTGCTGGTATCTGAGATACCGGTGGCATAGCTTTCAGCCTCATTGCAACATGCAAGCCCCCACAGTGTGGCAAACTGACAGATGTGGCAGTGGGGGATGTCATATCCATGGAAGTATACACTATGTTGTAATATGTGTCTAACTTCTTTGACTTAGAATGTTTTTGAGATTCATGCATATTGTTGCATGTATCAGTAGTACCTTTTGATGCTAAGTAGCATTTCATTCTCTGGATACATCACTGTTACAGGTTATCCATTATCAGTTGGAGCTATAATGAATAGAGTGCCTGTGAACATTTGAGTATGAGTCCTTGGGTAGACATGTGTTTTCATTTTTGTTGGACAATAAAATGTTCTTTCTAAAAATATAATCCTATGTATGTCTACATTTGCGAAAAATTTTGTGCAAATACTGAAATAATATGGGTGCATCTGCTTTCCTTAATGCATAACATGCAGTTTTGCAAAAACAAGTGAATGCATTGAGTTGGAGTACAGTAATAGGATTGTATTAAAATCATTTTAGTGCTGATTACACCATTTGGTTGTTTCTCATCTCTTATGCTTATGTTAATGAAAGAATATTTGCTACAATAGTGCTATGGATTCAGCCTCAAAATTTTTGCAGTTTTTTTCCTTTTTAACAGCTTTATTGAATATATTCCCCATGCAATATACTTCATGTATCTAAAGAACAAAATTTGATACATTTTTATGTATGTAGATGCTCATAAAACCAGCGCTACAAGCAGGATTATGAATGGACCCATTACTCCTAAAATTGTGTTTATGTCCCTGCATAATTCTCCTCCTATGCCTCTCTGCAATGCTCAGGCAAACATGAATTTGCTTTAGGCACTAGAGATCAATTCACATTTCCTAGGATTTTATGTCAATGGCATCCTACATATGTGCTCTTTTCTTGATATTTCTTTCACACTACATAATTATTTTAAAATTCAGCCATTTCAATATTTCATTCCCTTTCATTGCTGAGAAATTCTCTGTTGTATGTATCTACTAATTTGTTTATTCAGTCACCTGTTAGACTTTTGGTTTTTTCCAATTTTTGGCCATCATACATAAAAGTAAGCTGCTATAAACATTTGTGTGCAAGTATTTGAATGGGCATATGCTTTCATTTAATAAATCTCTACAAATAAAATAATTGGCTCACACAATATTTTTGTTTATCATTTTATAAAAGTGCCAAATTTTCCAAAGGCTTTAAACCATTTTCCAGTCACAGCAGCAATGAATCAAAATTCCAGTTGCTCCACATCCCCACCAATATTTGGTATGGTGAGGTTCTTATAAGTTGTTAACCATTCTATTGGATGTCTGATGTGGGCTTAATGTGCATTTCCCTAACAATGAATTATATTGATCATCTTTTCATATGCTTACATGTAATTCATATAGCTTCTTTATTAAGTATGTGTTTAAATCTTTTGCCTATCTCATTATATTGATGATTTCTTATCAATGATTGGTAAGGATTTTTTGTATATTCTAAAAATGAGACCTTCATCAGATACATTTTACCAACATTTTCTCACGATCTGTGACTTTTATTTTCATTTCTAAGAAGGAAACATTTTTCATTTTGATGAAGTCCAATTTATTCCTTCTTTTCTTACAAAAAATTATCTTTACTAAACTCAAACTCAAAGCCACTACAATTTTCTCTTGTTTCCTTCTGGAGATGTCAGAGCTTTACAGCTCACATTTAGGTCTATGATCCATCTGGAGTTAATTTTTTAATATGATATGAGCCAAAATTCAAAGTTAATGTTTTAACTGTATTTATGTATTTATTTTATTTATGGCTATCCACTTTTTCCAGTATGATATGTGGAAAGGATAATTCTTTCCCCGCTGAATTGTCTTGGAAACTTTGTGGGAAAGCAACTGACCATTGTGATAGCCAGCATTCTGTTACTGTAACAAATACCCGAGGTAACCAATTTATAAGACAAAAAGGTTTATTTTGGCTCACGGTTTTGGAGATTCCAGTACATGATCGATTGTCCCTATTGCTTTTGAGCCTGTGGCAATGTAGCACATTACAGAAGGGAGCACATGGTGGGGCAAGCTGTTCACTTTGTGATGATGGGACAGCAAAGAGAGAAGAGATGAGAACAAGGTCCCATGAGCCCCTTCAAGGGAACACCCCCAGGGGCCTAAATCTCCCATAAGGCCCTACCTCTTGACACCTTCCACTGATGCCAAGCTGGGCACCAAGCCTTTAATATGTGGGCCTTGGAGGGGCATTCCAGATCCAAACTATAGCAGCCATGCTGTGTGGGTCTATTTCTTAATGCTCCATTCTGTCTTACAGGTCTGTCTTATGTCTATGCCATTATCACACTATCTTGATCAGTGTAAACTTATCATAGATTAGTCCAAAGTTGTTTTGGAAAAAGTTCCATATTTTTTATTTCTTTACCAGAACTTTGAATAGGATTGTGTTACATATATAAATTTGGGGAGAATTGACATCTTAACAATTTTGATTCTTTCAATGTATAAATACAACATAAATCTCCATTTAATAATTCTTTCATTTCTCCAAGGAATTTCTTACAGATATTATGCATTTTTGTAAGATTTATCCCTAAGTATTTCATGTTATATGATATCAGAAATTTTTTTGTTCCTTTTCAGTTTCCAACTGTTTATTATTATTATCATCATCATCATCATCATCATCATCATCATTATTATTTTATTTAGTTTGTAGTGTTTGAAATCAAACCCAGGGCTTTGTTGCATGCTAGGCAAGTGCTCTACTGCTGAGCTACATCCCCACTGCTTTTTATTAACAGAGAGAAATGCAATTGATTTTGGTTTACTGCTCTTAAATATTAAACTGCCTTATTCTAGTAGTTCAGTGTCACTGGCTGGAAAATGTTGAATAGAACAGTGAGAGTAAACATCCTCCATTGGTTCTTGATAAAAGGCAAAGCATTCAGTTTTTACCACTAACTATGGTATTAGCTCTGGCTTTTCATAGATGCCTTTTATCAAGTTGAGGATGTTCCAATTATATTCTTAGTTTTCTGAGCATATTTATCAAGAATGATTGTTGTTTCATTCTGTTAAATGCTTTTTCCATGTCTACATGTACATTGAGATACAGTATTGTTTTTTCATTTTTATTCTACTAATGTGAGCAATTACACTGATTTTTTAAAGTGTTAAACCAACCTTGCATTCCTGGTATAAACCCCAACTGGTCACAAAGTATTATGTTTTTAATTGTATCATCATTTTAGAGAGTTGATGCAGTCTGTTCCATTTTTTTATCATTGTTGATAGAAATGGGGGAAGTCTTTTTTTTCTCAGTGTGTTTCATCAAGGATAGTTTCTATTGCTGTGTCTTCAAATTCACCATTCCTTTCTTCTGGAAATTCTTACCTCTTGTTGATCCCATACACCATATTTTTAAATCTTGTTGTTGTTAGGTGCCATTGAGTTGGTATTGGACTCATAGCAGCCTTACTTTCAACAGGCAAAACATGATTAGTGCTTCTCTGCTATTCATAGGGTTTTCATTGGCAGAATGATTTTTGGGAGTGGGTTCCCAGGTTCTTCTCCCAAGTCTACAGTATCTGGTGTTCCCAGGCAGTCTTCCATCCAAGTACTAAGCAGGCCCAATCTGCTTAGCTTCTGAGATCTGATGGGATTGGACACAAATGGGCTACATCTGCAGGTTTTTTAATCTTAGACATTTTGTTTCTTGCCTAGAAATCTGAGTCACTTTTCATATCTTTTATTTCTACCTACCAAGCTCCATCTATGTAATTTCTTAAGTATATGCAATACAGTTATAGTACCCTATGTATTTTAATGTTCTTGTCTGCTAATTGTATAATCTGGGCAATTTCTGAGTCAGTTTTTGTTTTTGTTTTCGAGATAGGGTATTGCTGTGTAGCTCAGGCTGGCCTAGATCTTTCTATCCTCCTGCCTCAGCCTCCCAAGTGCTAGGATTGCAAGTATGCACCACCATACCCACCATTCTGAGTCAGTTTTAGTTAACTTACTTTCCTCAGCATTAAAGTATTTTCCTGCTTATTTGTATGCCAAGAAAATTTTGATTGGAAGGCCGGCATGAATTTTACTTTATTGCACACTGTATACTTTTGTGTTCCTTTAAGTATGGAATTTGTTGTACAATGAAGTACAGGACCTGATGAGAAACTGTATATTTCTGGGCTTGTTTTTAAGTTTTGTTAGTCAAAACCAGAACAAATTTTCACTAAGGCAAGAGTCAGCCAACTATGACCCATGGGCCAAACACAACCCCCATAGACATTTTTGTATAGCCCATGAGCTAAGATTGGCTTTTAATTTTTTAAAGGGGCATAAAGTAGAAGGAAATGAGGGAGAAGGGGACCAAAAAGGAAGAGAAGGAGGAAGAATCAAGAGGCTTTATGTCACACATAAAATCTAAAATATTTAATATCTCTTTTTCTAAAAAATTTGCCAAACTCTGGAGATCATCTTGCCCCTCCCCCTTTTATGTGGTACTTGGGGGGTTGAATCCAGGTCCTCACACATACTTCACAAATGCTCTACTCCTGGGCTGGCTACTCCCCAAGCCTAGTTTTTATTTAGTTTTGTTATTTTTGAAACAGGGTCTCACTAAGTTGCACAGGTTGCCTCTGCCCTCAAACTCATGATCCTCCTTCCTCCACCTCCTAAGTCACTGGAGTCACAGGGTGTGACACTGCACCCCACTGATCTTGCCTCATTCTTGAGGAACTGTCCTCAAGTGGATACTTGGTGCCTGAAGAATGATAAGGCTTTCTGTGATGGCTAATGGGTATATGAACCGTTCTTGGCCTGTACAATGCACAGATTGTTTCCTTTGAACTTTTTAACTGACTTTGACTCATTTTCTCCTATGCGTATTCTGATAGTATTCAGCTGAATACTCAAGGGGAACTCATGGCATATTTCTTAATTCATTTGTCTATGCTGCTTTCTGGATTCAAGTACTCTGTTCTATGGAATCTATCCTTATTCGCTGTCCTAACCCTCAGCTACATTTCCTCAACTCAGAGACTCTTATATTCTCCCTCCAGGCACCAAACGGAGTTATTCGGAGGTTTACCATGTTGGTTTTACGTCACTCAGGAACACTATTCTGTAGAAAAAGAAATGTATTCTCAGCTAGACATTTATCTCAGTGGTACAGCCTATGCCCAGCACGCATGAGGCCCTCATTTTGATCTCAACATGGTAAAAAGAGAAGAGAAGAAAAAAGAAAGGAAATACATTCTGATAAAAATGCAACTTTTATATTTTAATGTTACATAAAAAATATTTAAGTGAAAGGCTATGGTACAAAAAAAAGTTTGAAAACACCATTTAGGCAGAAATAACTTTAGCTTTGCGTTGTTAACACCTAAAAGGATTTTCAAAGCTACAAAGGACCAAAGCCCAAGTTGGAAGTCAGGAGTTGGCCATATGGGCAAGAAATTCTAAATGCCAACACCAAAAGGAATATTACCAGAGCTCATTATCTTTCAGGTGTGAATATTCTTGGCTCTAGAGCTGTAGTTTGAGTTGGAAAATCCTTGACAATATCAGTTTTGGCCACCCCCATATCTTCACATACTTAATTATATGGAATGCAGGTCATTCTTTGCCTACATTTAGAAAATATCTGAATATGTGTGATCTACAGAATTTCATTAACTTGATCTCCTATCCCAGTCTTTTTGCCATTTCTTTCAGAGTAAACCTAGACCACTTAAGACTTAATTTTCGGCAGAATTAACATTTGTGCCATACTCTGCATGGCCTCTTTATCTACCAACAATAAAATGAACAGCATGAAATTATGTCTAGAGACTGATTTACAGTATCAATAAATTTGCTATCTCCAGGGAATGCCTAACTACAAAGTCATTATCCAGTTAAAGGGTGAAATCACAAAAGACTTCCTAATTCAGGTCACAATAAACCCAGCAGTGAAGACACCAATGGCAGTCCATTAACTAGCTCACCAAGAAAAAAAAAAAAGTCTAAGGTCCTTGGTTGATCTGATTAAATAATACCAAAGCCTTTAGTGCATTGTAAGCTTATTGTTTGTGCTCTTTACTATATATTTTTTTAATTTCCTAAACAACCCATCAAAATGTGAATAATTAAATTTACATATGAAAGAGGTATTTAAAATAGTTTCATTGTTTATCACAGTACAAGGGTATTTCTTCAGATATGGAAATTATGAAAGCCATGTTTTAAAAATGTTAATTTAGAAACAAAATCTAAATCTTTAACTGTATACATCAATTTGTATGCATCAGAGTCTTTGAGCACAAAGTATATGTACGAAGAAGCTTTGTTCATGACTTAATACATCATAAGATCTTACAAAGACACAATATATTATTCTGGTAAAAATTATAAATGCAGTTTTCGTAAGAAAATCCATAAAAACCTAATCATGTATTCACAATGAAGAGACAAAATATAAAGTAAACTAATGCACTTAAAATATAAAGTAAACTAATGCATTTAGAACTATAATTAATTTAAAATGTAACACACCAAATCAGTCAATTCCTTAGGGGAGTTTTATTTTAAAACTTTGCTGCTGCATTCTGATAAAACAAAGCAATGCAAAATCAAGGTGGCTGTAGTCATACTGTGACTATAATACAGACTCGTATTAGCATGCAGTGATATAAGTTAAGAAAAAGCTTTTAAGCATATACCTGGACAGTTAACAGCTTACTTGCTGAAAGCTGCCAAACCAATTTTTCTATAGTATTTGGCTCTCAAAATCTTTCTAGAGGTATCAATCAATGGAGAAAGTTTCTGAAAATTAAACACAACATATAGCTCAGAATCATTTATGATGTGTCATTTATGGCCCATAAAAATATTTTTTAAAAGAGTAGGATGAATTTGCCAGGTGCCCTAAAAGAACCTGGCAAAACAATTCCTCATAGACATTATTACCAACCATCACCTGGAACATCTGTACTTTCAGGAGAGATTTTTTTTTTTTTTTGAAAAGCACATATGAATAGACTACAGTTCTGGAGTCAAATAGCTCCCTCAACCACTCTTGTATAACAAGTTTAGCACCTCTGTTTGTGTGTGTGATTTGAAAAGCATATAGGCCAGTTCCAAATGGAATGGAGAATTTCTAAGTGCTTTTGGAAGGATTCACCTGGCAGTAATTTCTAATATCTTTGGAAAAGAGAAATCTCTGATTCCCACAGATTTCCCCAGGATCCTCCATCATCATTACAGGAAGTACCTAGACCAGTGCCTGGTACCCAGAGATGCTCAGTGTGATTTCCTCCCCCTTCCCCCCTGCTCCTACTCTTCCCTCTCTCATGCCATGCAGTGGTTTGTTACGCTGCCTTAGGTGCCCTACCATTGTTGGCGTAAGAAGACAGAGGAGATCAAGCAGGCTAAGCTTCTGTGAGCCCCTGTTTTCATATCTGCCTTACATTTCGGCATCGAGGGAAGAGGTTGTTGGAACAAAGGGCTCTAATTGTTATAGAAGGAAAAGCAATGATAGTGTCTTCTTCAGAAGTAAAACTGTCCTCAGCTGTCTCTTTCCAGGGTGATCAAGCTCATGTTCTCCAGTAGCCTCAACTGTCCCCTATACAATAGTGTGAGGACGTTTACCTCAAGTCCTTTATCTCCATTATCCCCAGGACTCAGTCAGTCACAAAGTCCTGTGCATCCTAAATATCTCTTACTCTCCTCCACCATCACTGCCATTGCAATGGGATCCTACTGGTCTCCTACCTCCAGTTTACCAGTCGCCTTTCTTCCTCAGAACTGAAGTAACTTTTCTAAGTTACAGGTGACATTGTATCGTTTTCTATATAAATACTGCCCAGCCTTCCCATCGTCCACCACAGAATGAGAGAATACAAGACGTTTCACCATCTGCCTATCTACCTACCTTTTTTTTCTCATCTCCATTTCCACCCAGCTTTTAGATATACAGCAGCTTCCACATTTCACCATGCTCTCTCATAACTGTAGGCGGTTCCCTCTGAATGGAATGATCCATCCTCCCTTTGGTTTGCCTGGAAAATTTTGGTTCCAGCACTCAGCTGACAGGTTGTATTCTTGGCAGGACCCTTTCTGACACCACCAATCAGTGCTGATTGCTAGTTCTCTGCATTCCAAAGATTCTTTAAGCAGAACTTGATTATGTCATTTTCATATTAACATAATTTTTAAAATGTTAGTCCCGCTTACCAGTCTAGAGCCTGAGGGATGAAACTGACTTGTGTTTATATCTCTGGGACCTATACAATGCCTTGCCCATGGCAAGGGCTTCATTTATGGTTACTGGATTTTTTTTTTAATGACAAAGATGGGGAAGAAATTGAAGGAAGAAGAGATGCATGTGGTCAGGAAGAAAATATATTTAAAATTTAAAAATAGCGATGGCATGTTTGATTGAGGCATTGCATTAGTAAGGGAGCAGTGGTAGGTGATGTTAACTATAGACTATGAAGTTCAAAATTTCACCTACCAGAAAAAGATGGCTCCAGACAAGAAAGATAGTATGAAAGTTGCTGACACCAAGATGAAATCATACTTGTCAGGCCCAGTCAAAATTGTTGTTGTTGTCAGGTGCCATCGAATAGAGTCCGACTCAGTGACCCTGTGTACCACAGAATGAAACACTCCCCAGCACAGTGCCATGCCCGGCACTATGTCAGTGCTTCTCTGATATTCACAGGGTTTCTACTGACTGCTTGTTTCGGCAGTGGGCTGCCAGGTCCTTTTCCCAAGTCAAAGTTAGAGTCCAGAAATAATGAAGGAGGAAAACTTCTGCCCACCTGCTTGAAATAAATACTTTTTCAGGGACGTTCTAAAACCACACAAGAAATTCCTTCATATTCTGCTTGCAGCTCATTCTTTGCATGCCTCTCATACAGCCATAGACTTCTGTAACAATGAAACGACAGCAATCTAGCTGTGATGCTGTGGACAGAACATCTGTCCAGCAGTGGCACCTCTGTCAGTGAGCGGATGCCAACTTAGGCCTTGGGTCCCCAAGGTCAGTGAGCTTCCTTTCCACGTAGCTTACATGAATTTCTCCTTTTTTGCCTTTAGAAACTTCCTCATGCCTCCACCCATGAGTCCACACATAGTTTACCATGGCATGTGTATTCTCATTGCAATGCTGTGGGCTTCCCAAATAAACCTAATCTTGAGAGAATCCTTCTCCATCTGTTATTTAGGTTGGCAATAGCTTGTGGCTAGGTTGCTCCAGAGTGTCCGTTCTAGCAATGTAGGCTGCAAGGGAGGAAGGGAGCTGGAAGGCTGCAGAGCAGACATGAGGTAAAGAGGACTGACACCAGAGGGGTGACAATGTGAAGGAAAGGGTGAGAAGAAAAGAAGACCAAAAGATCTGTTAACTGACCAAACATGAGGGGAAAGAGAGAGCAAAGCATCAAGATGACTCAGAACTTTCCGGGCTAAGTTAATTGGAAGATGCCTACAGTGGCCTATAGAACAGAGTTGTCATTAAAGAAGGCAGAACAAATTGACCTAAAAATAGAAAGATGACCAGTGCTTCGCAGCACCAAGAATTACAATGGTAGCAGTCTTATAACTTACATATTTCATGATGTATAATTATCATGATAATAATTTTGTTAACCATTATTACTACAGTTATAGTTCCTACAAAGAAATAGAGGAGCCATGGGAGAGTGGTCAATACCATGAGATACTGTTGACATTAAGAAGATACGAGTGAAGAGCAATTTTCACTGATTCACCCATGAGGTCATCCATGTTCTTGGAGAGGGAGCAGGAGTGGAAGCCAATCTACAGTAAACTTACACCTGGAGAAGGGCTGAGAAATGCAGGCAACAACTGGTTTTAGCAAGTGCAGCTGAGAAAGGAAAGTCTGGGGAGAGAAAGTATTAGGATAAAATGGCTGCTTACGGGATTAAGAGGCACGTAAAACTCACAGCATTTTAGAAGAGAGTGAATAGAAAAGAATCATCCATTTTATAAAGCAGGAAAATTTGCCTGCAGTGTTTCAGTGTTCCCTTTATAAATTGGTCACAGTAGGGTACATAGAATGCTCCCATATTTAAGAAAATATGGAAATCTGTACTGATGTAATGTAGCCCATATCCCAGTGGCGCGTAGCTTTGCAGTACCAGTTTCTGAGCCACTGTCTGTGAGGGCAAGGA
>VMDO01011784.1:45071-65272 GCA_007922755.1 Pedetes capensis | reverse complement strand
TGGATGGGAGACCTGGGAACACCAGGTGCTGTAGGCTTGGGAGAAGGACCTGGCAACCCACTCCTAGAAAACAATCAGCCATTGAAAACCCTATGAATAGCAGAGAAACACTAACAATACTGTTTCACCTGTTGTATGTAGGGTTTCTATGAGTTGAACACCTACTGGACAACACCTAACAACAACATATACGCGTGTGTGTGTGTTTACCTATATATGTGTGTATATAAGTATAATAACTTTCATAAGAACTCCATATGAAATAGTTTCTTACCAATAGATCACTGGTAAACTAGCATGCTGAATTCTGGTCATTGATTCCTTTACTCTCTTCTTTTTTTTCTCTTCCCAAGTAAATAAGAACACCTGAGGAAGGATATGCTCCAGAAGTAAGAAAACAATTTGCTTACACAGTATGATATATCACTTCAAAGAAATCTGCCATTAAATATTGGATTATGTATCAGTGCTTGTTAAAATATGGATTCTTTTTTTCTTTTGTAGTACTGGGTGGTTGAATCCAGAGCCTCACACATGCTTGGCAAGTGCTTCACCACTGACCTGCACTCCTTTTCCCTCTGTAATTCTTTTTTGTACTGAGACAGGGCCTTGCTAATTTATGCCAGCTGCTTCTGGTCTTGAACTCATGTTTCTCCTGCCCAGCTGGTATTAGAACGTGCATTCTTTCTTGCAAAAGAATAGTGGTATCCTTCATTTTTTGTCTCCATAATCCTTAAATAAAGAACAACTTATGTAAGGTGCCTTGACTCTTTGGCACTGTGGCACCCATCTGTAACCCCGGCTACTTGGAGACAGAGCAAGGAGGATCATGAGGCCCTGGGTTCAACACTCTAGGACTGAAAAATAAGGAATATTTGTGTGCATTATAGCACAGTTGTCTTGGAGTTTTCCCATGGTTGGAATTCTCTTTCATCATCCCAATCATCTTTTCCTACTAGGAAATTATTGTTGTCAGTTGGTGTCTGACTCACAGGGACCTTATGTACAACAGGTGAAATACTATTGTTAGTGCTTTTCTGCTATTCATAGGGTTTTCAATGACTGCAGACTACTAGAAAATTGTTGTTGTCGTTGTTGTTGTTAGGTGCTATCGAATCGGTATCCGACTCATAGCGACCCTCATAGGGTTTTTAATGGCTGACAGTTTCGGGATTGCTTTGGGAGTGGATTGCCAGGTCCTTCTCCCATTTTTGCAGTGCTGGGAATTGAACTCAGGACCTCAGAGACTACAGCGCAGTGCTCTACCAACTGAGCTAAATCCCAGGCCCCCTGCTAGAAAATAATGCTACCTAAATGAAGGGAAAGAATTTTCAGCTGCCTCAGGAGGATGACAGAAGACTCTTAAGGGAGATATTCTATTTTATTCTGGAGTATTTCAAGATTACACGATAAAATATAGAGGTGAAAATTCATTAGATGAAAGTGCCTTAGATACATGTATGCAATTATCATAATAAAACCCAATATTTTGTACAATTAATGTAGCACAATACAAATTTGTAAAAAGTGTGGTAAGTGAGAGAATGACCAACAGGAAGAGTGTAGACGATAGGAGGATTGTTTTGACTTTCAGTTCAAAACAGTGAATATTTTCTTAGAAATTTAGATGGTTTCCCTTTTAACGTATATTGCATCTGATTACTTTTTTCCACAACAGGTAGCAATTATCATTATTTTTCATTAGACTATAAAGGTAAAGAAGATAGAAGTCATGTTCTTTTTTCCGTTATCTATATTTATGGTACCCAGGATGATACCTGGTAATTTGTAAATGCTGAATAAATATTGGTTGAATAAATATTTGATGAATCTGCTATGTCCCAAGCTAGGTTCTAGGTACCACAAGTAATACTGATCTGTATAAGATCCAGCTCATAACTGCAAGGAGTTTCTGGACTAGATGGGTTGGGGTGTAGTGGACAGGAAGACAGTGATGAAAACAAGACACAGACACTAATTATCATAGCAAAAAGAAGAGGACTTTAGACACTGTAACAGTGTTACAAATGGGGGTTTCCTAATGGGGGCCAGTGTAACAGTGCTAACCACAAAATGTTCCATAAAGGAAATTTGAGAAAGGTCTTTATAAGAGGTAGGATTGATAGGCAAAAAAATATGTTCCAGGTTAAGGGAGAAGAATGACTAAATACTGTTTGTGAGAGGAGAAAAGGCAATTTCAACAGTAGGAGTTTGGTTTCAGTTGAGCTGGAGTGCTGAGAATGTCAGTGAGGGAGCAAAAGACAAAATTCTACAGGTATATGGACTATATTAAGGAAGCTGTTGACTACCTGGACTATGTATCTGGTGATTTGTGGGAAACAGGGGCCCATGAATGCTTTGTAAAGAGCTTATCTTAGAAAAAAAATCATGACAGTATTATATAGAAGGGAGTGGAAAAAACAAGGGATAAGGAGGTCAGTTAAGTAATAAAGGCTTGAACTTGAATATAAAATATAAACTTAAAAATGGGATGGTTATAACAATAATGCACTTGCAGAAAATAATATCAGTTATAATAACTAATATGTATTGAGCACTTATTATGCACCTGGCAATATGCTAAATGTGTTACACACAGTTCAGTTACTTTTCATACTGACAGTATGTTAGGTACTATGGATTATTGTCATTTTGCCACAAAGAAAATTAAGAACCAGAGAAATTTATTGATGTGCTCAAAGTTGCATAGCTATTAACTAAAGGAGGAAGAATTCAAATCCAGATCTTTCTGACCCCTAAATATATATTATTTCTCTCATGATATGGTATCTCCTCTTTAGGAACATATTTGAAAGTGCAGAATAACTAAGAAAGGGTCAATGCCTCCAAAACTTTCAAATAGACTACCTGGGGAAATAAATATTGGTGATCCTCATAATAATAAGTAAATCTAGAGTAGAATCTTGTTTTCATTGGAGAGATGATGGCTTTTATTTGGGATATATTGATTTTTATGCTCAACAAATGAACACTTAACATATCTTGCACAGTTTTGGCTTTTGTGTACAGCAGTAAATAAAACATAAAAGAATCTTTCATTGACTTTACATTTTAGTAGGGAAAGACATAAAAATAATTTTAAAATTAGAGTAAATTGTTGATGATTAATATGGATAAAATAAATACAGAAGTGAATTTGGAAGTCCTGAGAGAGAACTGTAATTTTATGTAGGAAGGTCAAGGAAGGCCTCATGAAAATATAACATTGAACATATGCATGTAATTGTGTGTGTGGGGAGTGGAGGTGAGGGTCATGGACACTTAAAATCTGCTGTTTTATAAAATTTCAAGCAAATAATAAATGGGATATCATTAACAATAGTCAACATGCTGTATATTAGATCCCCAGAATTTATTCATTTTCTAAAAGAAAATTTATATCCATTGGCCAAAATCTCCTCATTTCCCACTTCTCCCCTCACCGCTGGCAACCACCGTTCTACTCCCTTCTGTGAGTTTGACTTTTTCTGATTCCATATATGTGTGAGATTATGTAGTATTTGTCTTCTGTGCCTAACTTATTTCACTTAACATAATGTCCTCTAGGTTCATCCATGTTGGTGCAAATGACAGTTTCCTTCTTTTTAAAGGCTGAATAATATTCCATTGTGTATATGTACCACATTTTCTTTATGCATGTTGATGGTTAGTTAGCATGATTCCATATCTAGTCTATTGGGAATAATGCTGAAATGAACATGGAAGCATAGATGTCTCTTTGACATACTGATTTCATTTCCTATTGATACATACCTAAGTAGGATTGCTGGATCATATGGTAGTTCTATTTTTAATTTTTGAGGAACTACCATGCTGTTTTACATAGTAGCTGTGCCAATTGACATTCCATCAACAATGTAGGAGGATTCCCTTTTCTGCACATCCTCACCAGTACTTATTATCTTTTATCTTTTTGATAATAATCATTTTATTGGGGGTGAAGTAATATAGTGGTTTGGAATTACCTTTCTGTGATCACTAGTGATACTGAGCACTTTTTCGTGTATGTGTTGTCTTCTAATGTTCTCTGTCACCTAATCTAAATCACTACCTGTGAAAATATTTCAAAAATTAGTTTAGGAGCTAAACAACCTTCATTGTAACAACTCTTTCAATATCAATGTTATCCTTTACAGTTGTGCTTAATGGACCTTATCTGAGAAATCTCAAGTATTTAACCTCTTCAAACTGGATGTTACTCATCAAAACTTTTAGATAAAGTGAACACTGTATTGTTGAACAAAATATGCTATTTTACTTATCAGGAAATTCACTTACTAGGCAAAATAGTAATAATTCCTTCAGAGGCTGAATCATGCACACTTCAAACCACATGGATTTGATAATCTAAAGCAGGATGTTTCATAATACCCATTTCATTTTTGTTCTTCCCAAATATCTTTAAAGTCAGTTCATCCTCCTAGATTTCAGCAGTCCTAAGGAAACTATCCAAGTCCCTAAATGAAAATTTGTTTACCTCAGAACGAGGGTCATTGACCCAGCTGAGTCAACTTTCTGGGGATTTTGACTCTCTGGTGTTATGGTCTGTTGTCTTGGATAATTAAGAGGTGACTAAATGACCCATGTAAATGGAAGTATTTAAAGAGAGGCTGGTTGCCCACTTATTTTCAGACATCTGGGAAGGATTTGGATCATTAGTGGCCCCCAAATGATGGTTCAAGGACTAAGGCTGGGCTAGCTATATCAGAATCATATGGGAAGATTTTTAAAAATATGAAATTTGAAAATTCAGGATCTAACCAAACATACTGAATCAGATTTCTCTGGAAGAAACAGTGGGGAAAGCCAGGGAAAAAAAACTTCCCTAGATGAGTCTAAAGATCTGAGGTTTGTGAAACAACAGCCTATGTCAGAGTTTCTCAATTGTTATGTTTGCAGAAGTATCACCTGGGGGTAGTTGTTAAAATAAAGATTTTGGCTCTGCAAATCCTATTTTGGGGAGGGGCTGAGAATCTTTTGAATTTATAACAAACTCCTATATGATATTTTTGAGGAACAAAGGGTTTATTTCTCAGACTCCTAGCTATCTTTCTCTTGAAACTGTAGCATATTATGCTCACTCAAATCAAAATTTTCTATTCAAGCTAATGTATTTTTCTATACATAGGCTTTTTTTGCATTTTAAATAATGTGACAGGCATTAATTGGCTTATTTTCTTTCTCCTGCAGCTCTGCCTTTGTTTCTCACTTTTTAGCTTTCTGAATATGTCCCAGAAAACTGATTCATCCAAGTTAATCATCTTGCAAGAGTGGCAGACCCACTGTGCACTAAAGTAAAACTTTCTTGTACATGAGGCAAAAAAAGAAAAATAGAAAAGAAAAAGAAAAAAAAAGAAATATAAAGAAAAAATAACTTGCCAAACACCTGCAGAGATGGGAATCATCAGAGTATGAGGAGCTGGTATATGCCATATTCATGACACAAGTGGGAAAGAACCAACTGTCATGATATCCCAGAAGACCTTACAATAGAGTAAATGAGAGGGAAAAATTGTATCAACTTTCCACCTGTGCTTGAACACTGGATTTCCATGTAGTTACTGTGTGCAAATACAAGGCAAACATGCAGCCAATTCCCTGAAACACCCCTGAATCATATGTAGAGGTTAACAGATATGGCAAAATGAAGATTATTTTATATTAGTCTCTCCAACCCTTTGACCATAAAGCTTGTAGAAAGAGCAGCAATTAATTGTGAATTTAAGTTTTGAATCACCATTAGGCAAAGGTTTCTCTAGAAATAATCATGCTTGTTAATGATACATGTAATAGGACAGAAGGAGACAATACAGATTTTCGGTACTTTATTTATGCAGTGACATATACTGTCATTCTTGTGCCAGGTCTCATTGGAAACATATTAGCCTTGTGGGTATTTTATGGTTATATGAAAGAAACCAAACGAGCTGTGATATTTATGATAAACTTAGCCATTGCTGACCTATTACAAGTTCTTTCCCTGCCACTGAGGATCTTTTACTACTTGAACCATGACTGGCCATTCGGGGCTGGCCTCTGCATGTTCTGTTTCTACCTGAAATATGTTAACATGTATGCAAGCATCTATTTCTTGGTCTGCATCAGTGTGCGGCGATTTTGGTTTCTCATGTACCCCTTTCACTTCAATGACTGCAAACAGAAATATGACTTGTACATCAGCATTGCTGGCTGGCTGATCATCTGCCTTGCCTGTCTACTCTTCCCACTCCTAAGAACCAGTGAGGACACCTCAGGCAACAGAACTAAATGCTTCGTGGATCTTCCTACTAGGAATGTCAATCTGGCCCAGTCTGTTGCCATGATAACTGTTGGCGAGTTGATTGGGTTTGTAACTCCTCTTCTGATTGTTCTATACTGTACCTGGAAGACAGTTTTATCACTGCAAGATAAATATCCCATTGCTCAAGACCTTGGAGAGAAAAAGAAAGCCTTAAAGATGATTTTAACCTGTGCAGGAGTATTCCTGATTTGCTTTGCCCCTTACCACTTCAGTTTTCCTCTAGATTTCCTGGTCAAGTCCAACGAAATTAAAGGCTGTCTAGCCAGAAGAGTGATTCTAATATTTCATTCTGTGGCCCTGTGTCTTGCTAGTCTGAATTCCTGCCTTGATCCAGTCATCTACTATTTCACCACTAATGAGTTCAGAAGACGACTTTCAAGACAAGATTTGCATGATACCATCCATCTCCATACAAAATCACTTATGAGTAACCATATCACTTCTACCATAACAACTGAATTATGCTAAATAAGAAACAAATTGAATGTGGCCTGAAATGTAAGTACATCAGAATACATTTGCAATTCCCAAAGATACAGGGAAATACAGGAAACATTCACAACTTTTTAGTTTTATGCTATGTGTTACCTGTATGGGGAGTTCATATCTTTATAACAGGACCTATTTGGAGCATTATGTTCCACCATCTTCATATTGACACATCCATGTAGTAATTTGTAAGCAACTCTTTAAGACTTAACCTGTAAAATTTCAGTGATGTTTTAATCACAAATTGTCTCAACTAGAGTCAGCAGCTTTATCTGTGATCCTAAATCACAAAGAGATTACTAGCTGGGGGCCACCATAAGCACTTAGTTTTGTTATTACAGACAATTAGTCTCTATATTCAGAGGAAGCATTCTTACCTATTTGTATTAGTAATCACACTTTACATTCCAACATCATATCTTAAGTAGGATGGACAATACATTACTCTGTGTAAACAAAGTGGTACAGGCATAGGATCATTTTTATCTCCCATGTGTGATTATATTCCAGGGTTTGAAGCCTCAAGTAGGTATTTTCTTCATTCAGTGTTAACATGAAACATTATCTGTCACATCTATTCATTGAATGGTTTTCCATACTTGGGCTTCTGCTATGTTTAAACTAAGAATACAAATACAATAAAGTCTGTGATTGTGTAAAATGTCACATTACGTGTACCCATGGCAAGTATCTTTGCAGAGTCTACCCAAGATGACCCAAATCACCTCTAGGCTTGAGAGAAAACAGATAGCTCTCTTAAACTATTTTCAAAGAACCTCTTGGGAAATGTATGAACCTGCCTAGTAGAGGGATTTTTCATCATGTTTCTAAAGTGACATTGAGGTAACTTATAAGTTACTGAGCTTACTGAGCCTATGGAAGAAGTAGTGCACTAAAGTAATCACTAACCTTAGACCAGAGTGAAAAGATGAAGCAAAGTGAAGTATAACATTTAAAATCATCACCACATTTTATTTCTTACTCCAAGCTGGGTAGTGACTGTCAAGCCAACTGCACACAGTAGAGTAGGGTTTGGAGGCACTCAGGTATGTGGACCTTACAGTCTGGATTGATTACTTCTTCGAGTCCAGCTTTGCCCTTGCCATATCATTCTGCAGCTTGCACAGCCTACCTCTCAGCAATTGGAAAAGGGAATTTTTTTGCCCTTTGTGAAAAATGCAGATCTTTCAGCAGCCGTTAGTTAGTTAGGTGCCGTCGAGTCGATATCCGACTCATAGCAACCCTCATAGGGTTTTCAATGGCTGACTGTTTCGGGGTTGCCTTGGGAGTAGATTGCCAGGTCTTTGTCCCATTTTTGCAGTGCTGGGAATTGAACTCGGGACCTCAGAGACTGCAGCACAGCGCTCTACCAACTGAGCTAAATCCCAGCCCCTTCAGCAGCCATGGGCACCACTTACAATGCTTTCTCTGATGACTACTTGGCACTATTATGCAGGACAAATGGAGAGTATGAGTAGTAACTAAACCTGAGGTGAAAACAGGTTTCAGTAAAAAGCTCTAACTTTAGAAAATGATCTACTTAAATCTGTGTGCTGTATAATGAAGATACATTCTAATTTTCATCCAGAAGGAATACAGAAATCATGTTTCAAGAAAGCAGTAGTTTTAGGCACACAGTTATGATACTAATATTTGAGGAAAAAATCATAAAATCAAAATGAGTTCTAATACCTAAAATTAATGGAAATTTTTCTAAGGTCTTCTCTGGACAAGTATTGATTTTGCTGGTACCTTGTTATTAAAATAATACCATATTAGAAAAATGACTGTGTTGCTAGCAATAGTGTATCTATGTGTCTTCTAATTATTCATTGTAAGGTGCATGTTTTAATGTATTAAATAAATTTTAACTGAGTGTCAAATTGTGTTTTAAAGGGTAACTATAGCTGTATCTGGTCTGTTTGCTTTAAAGAAATTTGCATGTGACTATAACTTAGTGTTGTAATTGGATTGTGAGTAAACATTCTGTGTAATTATAAAATAACTGTGGGTACTTAAAATGGGGGAGTCTTGTCTGTGCTATCTGAGCTTACTTTTCTCTCAATCAGCATGAATTACACTGCTTAGAGTCACTTTCAGAGACTGTTGACATAATGTTATTAACGCATCAATTTCTCTGTAAATATATCTTTCTTAAAGGAGAGAGGAAATATTTTTAGGAGATTATTGATCATCTTAGGGGGGTGGTTGAGAGTGGAACCCAATTGTTCGGGAGTCCATTTACATCATTCAAGGAGAAAACAAGTGTCTAGTATTTTCATGGTGCTTAGCTAAGGCTGCCCTTCTACCCAGGCCTGCCCGTCTAGCTTTGTATTTGCTAATCTGATTTACTTTATTCATTCCCACCTCATCAATATGTTTGATCTTCTGCTCTGTTCCCTTGCTCTCACAGGCAGTAATAAGATCAAATCATTTACACTGAGATGCTAATGACTAATGTTAGTTTAAAATCAATTTACCCAGGAAAAACTGAATTCCAGACTTTAAGGACTAGGCATTAATGCAAAATGGTGACTTTCAATGGGAGGGATTACAAATATATACAGACTGGATAGGAAGGTATTTTGAATAAAGTGGTTCTTACAGCATGGCCTTTTCAATTAAGTATAAGTAACCAACTACTTTGCTTACCATTTATGGGGATGCTGCAATCCAAGAAATATATTTATTAATTTGACTATAAATTTCCCATATCTTTGCTTATTCTTTGCTTTTGTCTCTGTCCTTTCCAACTCTGGATCCAATTTCCTAGGGAACTAGTAGAGAAGTAGTATTGCAGCCATTATACAGGTAGATGTCTGCTCTCTGAGATTCCCTTTCCCTGGAGAATCTTTCTTCTCAGCTCTTATTTATCACAATCTTCACTCTCATTTATCCATGTAATTGGAGTACAAAGAGTAAATATCCTCAACTATGGTAATGTACAAGTAAAGGTATACAATCTTATCCTGTATTTCATCCAGAAGGATGAATCTTATCCTGTATTTCCTTTATGAAGTTTAAATTTGGATTTCAAAATACAAACATAATTATTCCAATAAGAGAAAATTTGAATATAGAGTGATTTTTGTGTAACCATTATTGTATTTATTTTATGGTTTTTGATATTATATTCAAATGGCTTATATTTTCATTGTATTAACTAATAATTACACAAAGATGAGACATTTGCTCCCAGGAACAACAGTTAGTCTGTAAGGATTTGTTAGTGGAACCCTGTGCACCTATCTTTTTTGTTATTGTTTTTTGAGAAGTGGTCTTGCTATGTAGCCTAGGCTGGTGTATAATGCTTTGTGTAGTACTGGCTGGCCCAACTCTAGATGCTCCTGCCTCCATATCCAAGTACTGGGATAACAGGTGTGAGCCACCATGCCCAGCCACAACTTAATTTTTATGTCAGTTTTTTGATTTAACACCCAAGATACTGTGAAATGATGCACTTAGAATTTATTTACAGCTATAATTTATAATATTCATTTTAATAATAAAGATTTTCTCTGTCATTAAATAGCAATGTTCTGCCTCCAGGAGTCAATGTGTATTTAGCCACATCTTTTAACAAACTGATAGACTTGAGGGTTTTTATTAGTGTCCTCACACAAAAGTCCCCTGAGGCTCTACCCTCTCTTCTTATCCATTGGAGAAATGTATTCAATTCTCAAAGAGAAAGATGACTTAATTCTTCAACCTTATCCTTCTCCTACCTCCTCTCCTCCCATACCTTCCTAAAAATTGTCCTCACTCTCACTGTTAGACAAAGTTATTTGAACTACTGTATTTGTGAAGAATGGGCAGAGGGAATATGTTCTCTTAGTCTTAATGTGATTCATTCTGACATGCTTTTCACTGTGACATTTTCATATATGCATTTTGTTGTACATTACACAGATTAGTTCCTCCTTACCCTCTTGTGCACTTCCTTCCCCCATTCCACCCCCCCTTACCAAAGACTTCTTTTCCATTTGCTTGTCTTTTTATGGTAATATTTTTCTGTATATCCTTGGTTCCCAATTATGTTTAAGATCAAAACTTTTTCTGTAGTGAACTTTCTTTTACATTGTCTGTATTATTACATGAATTTTCTAGCCCATCTATAGTATTACCATTCTTTGGTATTATTGATGTTATTATAATTATTTACAGAACTACTGAAGTTGGGCTGCTCACCCTGAGGTCACCCCCTCCCTCATTCCTAATTCCTTGTTCCTCCTCTCCTCCCTCACTTTTCCCAGAATTTCCTTCTTTTGCTAGATCTCTCCCTCCTTCTTTTGTGTTCCTCAAATTGTCCCTTCTCTGCTGGGTTGATTGTAGCTTTTTTTAAAAAAAATTTTTATTATGTTCTGACCTCCACATAGTATTTTTTCTTTCTTATAATTTTGATTCAGCTCCTACATATAAGTGAAAATATGTGGTATTTCTCTTTCTGAGCTTGTGTTCATTCACTTAAAATAATTTTCTCCAATTCCATCCATTTTGCTGCAAATGGCATTATTTCATTATTTCATTTTTTTGATTGCTGAGTAGTATTCCACTGTGTATATGTACCATAGTTTTTTAAATCTATTCTTCTGTTGATGGGCACTTTGGATGGTTCCATATCCTTGCTATTGTGAAAAGGGCTGCATTGAACATGGAGATGCAGGTGTCTCTGTGGTATGATGACTCATCTCCCTTTGGGTATAGTTCCAATAGTGTTATAGCTGTGTCATACAGTAGATCTATTTTTAGTTTTCTGAAGTACCTCCATATTGATTTCCAAAGTGGTCGAACCAACTTATAGCTCCACCAGTGTGAAAGAGGGTTCCCTTTTTTCCACAACCTCGCCAGCATTTGTTATTTGTCTTATTTATCTTGTCCTTTCTTGCTGGAGTGAGGTGGAATCTCAGAGTTGATTTGCATTTCCCTATTGGCTAGGGATATTGAGCATTTTTTTCATGTGTTTCCTGCTTTACGGGCCTCTTCATTTGAGACTGTCTGTTCAGTTCCTTTGCCCACTTGTGTATTGGTTTATTTGTTTTCTTAGATATTTTTTTCTTAAGTTCTGTATGAATTCTGGTAATTGGACTTTTGTCTGATGTATAGGATGGGAAAATTTTTTCCCATTCTGTGGGGATTCCTTTGACTCTGTTAATTGTTTCCTTTGCTATACAGAAGCTTTTGAATTTCATGTTATCCCATTTATCTATTCTTGTTGCAATTTCTTGAGCAATTAGAGTTCTACTAAGGGAACACTTTCCTATGCCTGTATGTTGGAGTGTATTACCTATCTTGTCTTCTATTAGTTTTAAAGTTTCTGGCTTTTTGTTGAGATCTTTTGTCCATTTTGAGTTAACTCTCATGCATATTGAGAGACATGGGTCAGTTTTCATTTTTTCTGCAAGCAGGTGTCCATGTTTCCCAGCACCATTTATTGAAAAGCCTATCCTTTTTCCAGTTCACTTGCTTTGCTCCTTTGTTGAAAATTAGGTGCCTATAGGTGTCTTGAGGTATTTCTGGATCTTCTATTCTTTTGCACTTGGCTTCAGGCCTATTTTTGTGCCAGTACCAAGCTGTTTTTGCCACCATTTCCCTATACTATAGCTTAAAGTCAGGGATTGTGATTCCACCTGAAAGTTTTGCAGCTTAAGAGTGTTTTGGCTATACGTGGTCTTTTGTGGTTCCATATGAATTTTTGGATTTTTTTTCTATTTCTGTAAAGTAGTGTTAAGGATTGTTAAGACATGACAGTCTGATTCTTCTGGTGGAGTGGAAGGGAAAACACCAATCCTCCACTGTCCCCCTCTGCCTGTCTCAAAACAGAATTACTTAAATAACCAAAGGATCCTGTCAGGAAACTTGTCTTTGCTCCTCCTCTGAGCCTTGCTTCCCTTCTCATCTCATGTACATCCTTGTTGCTTTCAGAAAGCCCACATATTTTTTGTAATAACCAAATTATTAAGAAGCACACATTTTGGGTATTGCAGAAAGATTTTCCTAGGAAATAAGGAGCTTCCAGGTGCTGTGTCTCATGGCTGTAGTCCCAATGCATGGGGATGTGGAGGCTGGAGGATCTCAAGTTCAAGGACAGAGGCAGCCTGAGCAAAATAAAAAATGAAAACGGGTCTAGAGTGAAGTCCAGTGACAGAGCCCTTGCCTAACATGTGTGGGATCTCCCCATTACCACAAAAAAAGAATTTCTTATGCTTTGGTAGACCTGAAGAAAATCATGAGATTATAAAGTCATCTGGAGACCTCTCCCATGGACCCCAGAAACCAGCCCCAGAAGTAACTTCATTGCCTTCACCACCATGTTTTGCTTGCAGTGGTGGAAAGAGGGAGGGACTGAGAGATAAACTCACAAGTAAAGTTACCTGTTTTAACTTACTTATTCCTCAGTTTTAAAGGATGTGGTCTGTGTGTGGAGGGGGGATAAGAACGAGTTGTAACTTTTTTGAACTTTAAAGACCATTTCCTCAGCAGAAATTCTTCAGACTTAACCACTACTTGATTGCAAGACCACATTTTTTCTTTTATTGACTCAATTCTCTTCATTCTCCTCCTCACTGCACATCTTCTGAGTCATCTATAGGCATAGCCCTTACTCAAAGCCTTACATTTACTTTCTTATGCTTATACAAAAGAATAACACAGCAACTGGTCCATTGGCAGGACTTTCACGAGTCCTGGCTGCCTGATCCTTGTGTCTTTTTGTTGTTGTTGTTCTGTTTTGTTCCATTTTTTCCTTCATTTCTTAGTTCCTTTGTTCCTTCCTTTCTTCCTTCTTTCCTCCCTCCCACCTTCCCTCCCTTGCTTTGCTTTCTTTTCTCTTTCTTTCTTTCTTTCTTTCTTTCTTTCTCTCATCTTTCTCTTTCTTCTGTTTTTTCTTTACTATTTCTCTTCCTTTCCTTCTTCAGGAAAAGTTTGAATATAACCCATAATGGTGAGAGTTTTCAGGTTTTCCTAAGCAATATTGAATACCTGAAAGTTGTAAACAGACTGGTAGCATTCATGCATTTTACATGCTAACCAAATAAGAGGACAAAAAATTTTAAAGAAAAGTTTGAAGAAATGATGGTCCAAGTTATGGGCTCAGGGAATGGAAGTATAAAGAAAGTGATCGTACTGTAAATTCCTCACATCATCTTTGCATAAAACAAAAGATATACTGGATTAAAACTGTTCTCCCCTATGTCACTCATCAACTTTAACTTTTTCACTATGTTGTTGTTGTTGTTGTTGTTGTTAGGTGCCGTCGAGTCGGTATCCGACTCATAGTGACCCTCATAGGGTTTTCAATGGCTGACTGTTTCGGGATTGCGTTGGGAGTGGATTGCCAGGTCCTTCTCCCATTTTTGCGGTGCTGGGAATTGAACTCGGGACCTCAGAGACTGCAGCGCAGTGCTCTACCAACTGAGCTAAATCCCAGCCATTTTTCACTATATATATATATATATATATATATATATATATATATATATATATGCATCCTGCTACTGAAAAGTTTAAATGTATTCAAAGGTAATTAGTATAATGGAACCCCCATTATTTAGTTTCAAACAATATCAACACAGGACCAACCTTCTTTCTTTTATGTCTACATTGACTCCCCAACCCAAGATTAAAGTACATTTCAGACATTATATATTTTCATCTGTAAATACTTAGGCTAGAATGTTACTTTTATAGACTTTTCAATGTAAGGTCAAAAGGTGGTTGTTGTTGTTCGGTCGTGTTGAGTGGCGTCTGACTCATAGTGACCTTCATAGGATTTTCAATGGCTGATTGTTTCAGGATTGCTTCCAGAGTGGATTCCCATGTCCTTTTCCCATTTTTGTGGTGCTGGGGATCGAACCTGGGTCCTCAGAGAGTGTGGAGTAATGCTCTACCCACTGAGCTAACCCCCAGCTTGGTCAAAATGTAGCGAGGAATAAAAACTGCTTTTACATGTTTTTTAGTAATGATGTCAAATACTAAATTCCAACGAGGAGTATTCCTCTTTGACCAAAGTGAATAAATTCCTACTGAAATGAATATTTATTAACCTGATTGTGTTTCATTAGGTAAATCTTCCTTCTGCAGAAGTATGATGGAGACTAATGTTGAATTTTGTTCTGGGATTCCTTGATCTCAACTTATTATAGCTTTCATGGGAAGAAGCCCAATACATTCAGCCCCATTGAAGGTAAAATACCAATACTGGTGGACTGCATTTCTACATTTTAGTCAAAAAATACCCTTTAAACAATTCTTACATACTAATATTGAAAACATCTATGTAAATGTACAACCTATAGTTTTCTGGGAACATATGTCATAGTTATGTGAACAATGTGAATACTACTCATGGTTAGGTGGCTAGAGTTCTCTAATGTTTCCCTCAGGTATTGCACATTTTTTTCCTTTGAATCTATCCCTAAAAGGATATATTAACTAGGGTACAGTTCAGTTAATACAGCTGTGGATTAAACTACATAGAAACATATTTCTCTTTTATAAAGAAGCATCAGCCAGTAGCTGGCTTTTCTCTGCAAGCTTATTGGCATTCAGATTCTCATCTTAAAACATCAACGTTTCTCTTTTTTAAGTAGAACTTTTTAGTGTATAGATAAATGGACTTCATTATGACATTCCCATACATGCATATCATTGTACATTGCTCATATTCACCCCCATTACCCACTCATGACCCCAAACATCAAGATTTCTTGAATGATTCTCTAATCTGCAAAGTGCAAGATACTATTTTAAAAAGTTCAATTGGGAGGTCATTATGCTGAGACAGCTCCAGCATCTTGGATTCCTTCATAAGCAACCTGAAGCCTAATGTAAACAACAAAACGAGACTTAAATTTAACTAATAAGAAACTGCTGATTAACTTCTAACTAGGGAATTTCCACCCAAATAAGGCAAATGCTTTAGCGGTAGCCAATCAAATAAGTTGCTTTACTTATGCATTTAGCCTATAATATTCATGCTCACACTGTTTGCAGGGTTCTCTAAATCTCTCCTGGTTCTTGGTGTTGCTCAGTTCATGTGCTCAAATAAAATCTGTTAAATTTAATTTGTGTAACTTTTTAAAATGGGATCTTAATAAAGTTCATATTATAGATATTAGGATTAAGAAATGGAGAAGAGGAAGTATGCCTCTTCCCTTAAAGTGATGTATTCTTTAGCTTTTGTTCCACTATCACCAAAATACATGACAGAAACAAGTTAAAGAAGGAACATTTATTTGGCTCATGGTTTGAGATCCTGACCACAGTAGTGGGCAATGCATGGCCAAGTGAGTGGCAGGTCTTCACACTGCAGAAGACCAGAAAGCAGAGTGGGAGGGTGCCCCTGGGCCTGATCTTAACTTCAAGGGCCCACCCTCAGTGACCCTCTTCTATCAAAAAGATGCCACCTCCCAAAGTCCCACAGCCCCCAAAATTTTACCACCAGCTGAGGACCAAGCAGTCAAACAAGCCAGTGGAGGGCATTCCAGATTCAAATAATCACAGAACAGAAGATAACTGGAAATTGGAAATATCTTTCTGCTTGCAACTTACTGGCTTGAGATCAATGACATGGACCTGCTGAACGGCAAAAGGGGCTAAAAATTATAGTCCTTATTCTAGGTGGCAACATGCTAGGTTAAAAATTCTTTTACTCTGGAAGAAATGGTACATAAATGGGCAAACAATGTGTATTTTCTATCATTCTAGGGATATCAATGATTCAAGGGTTTTCAGCTGCCCTGAACATATGATCTAAACCAGAAACTCCAGCTGTCTCTTGTATACTCATTCCATTTTATAAAAATGCCATTTCCCTCTAACACAGCAACCCTACTGGCATTGTCCAAACCATCCAATGTCACCTATACCTATAAAAAAGAATTTGTATCCTTTACAAAAATAGTCATTATGGTGGTTCCCTGGCAACATATGAATAAGGATTAATGTCAGCAAGATGAGGAATCAAAAAGTGGGTATGGAGAGTGATAACATTTGTCAATGTCCCACCTATATGTTTTTTAAAATCCTGTTTCTAAAAAGGAAGCAATACTTTTTCCCGACTTCCCCTCAATGAATGAGCTCAGGTGCAGTGCATAGCACTGCTTTCAAACTTAATTACTCCAAGGAATTAAAATCACTTCAAAATTTCTTTTCAGTATATGTTCCTTCTGCCCAGAGTGTTCTCCAACAAGTTCTCTTGTTTCTTGCCTGAGTTTTCAAAGTCCTTCAGTTATCAAAGTTGACCACTCTAGCTAAAGAACTCTCACTTTTGCAGACTCATGTTTATTCCTAATATATCATCCTGAATTTTCTCTCATGACTCTTTCCATTGTGTACATATTTTATATGCTTGTATGTAATTCCTAATGGAATATTAGATTTATTCATTTTTATGTCTGTGATGCTTAGCCTACAACATTGACCTTGTTGTTGTTGTTGTTAGGTGCCATCAAGTCGGTATCCGACTCATAGCCACCCTCATAAAGTTTTCAATGGCTGACTGTTTCAGGATTGCCTTGGGAATGGATTGCCAGGCCCTTCTCCCACTTTTGCAGTGCTGGGAATTAAACTTGGGACCTCAGAGACTGCAGCGCAGCGCTCTACCAACTGAGCTAAATCCCAGCCCCAACATTAAGCTAATAAATACTAAAAAAAGTATATTGAATGGATAGACAATGGATGTAAATATGTTGAACTCTGTTATGTAGCACTTTCTGTGAGGAATGCTATATTGATCCATAGTTTATGGTTTATAATGAACAATAACAGTTCAAATTCATGGTGTCAACCTAGTCATTATCATATTTTCAGGTGCTGTTAAACTCATCTAATAGGCAACACACCCAATTGTTTTTTGCCTTATAAAACCCTCTTTGCATAAGTATGATATAATAAAGAATGTGTCTGGTCTCTGTTCCCAAGTTCCTTGCAACGAACTTCAAAAATTATTGAAATTTCTTCAGTGACAGGAATATATTTATGCCAAAGAGGTGATTAAAGGTGTGAATGGATAGATAACTTTAGGATAGGGACTGGTTGAAGGATAGACCAACTAAGCAATTCAGTGATTCAGGGTCAGTTGGATCTCCTTACATGAAAGAGAAGCTGGAGAATGAGTTTGAACACATGGCCAATAATTTAATCAGTTCTGCCTACATAATGAAACTTTGCTAAAACCTTGAATACTGAGGGTCAGAAGAGTTTTCTATTTGGTGAATGTATCAATATACTGGGAGACTGGTACACCCTAACTCCACTGGGACATAAGCTCCTGAATTCAGAATCTTCCCAGGCTTTGCCCTATATGTCTCTTCATCTGGCTGTTCATTCATATCCTTTATAATAAAATGGTAATCACAAAGAGAATTTTCATGAGTTCTCTGAGTCATTCAAGCCCTGAATTTGTAGCCAGCCAGGCAGATGTACAAGTTGCTGATGCAAATCTGAAGCTTGTTGTTGTTGTTGTTGTTGTTGTTGTTGTTGTTAGGAGCTGTCGAATTGGTATCTGACTCATAGCAAACCTTATAGGGTTTTCAATGGCTGACTGTTTCGGGATTGCCTTGGGAGTGGATTGCCAGGTCCTTCTCCCATTCTGAAGCTTGTAGCTGGCATCTAAAATGTGGCAATCTTATAAAGGACCTGCCATTCTGGAGTCTATAATCCAATTGAATTGTAGTTATATCTGATTGGTCTTAGATCCTTGATGTCAGAGCAGTATTAGAAATGTCACCGTCATTGTATTTTTAATCCCAGTTAAATAAGACTTCAAAATAACAAGAATATCCACATTAACTTGCCTATGAGAGCTATTAGAAAGCTTGTTGTATAGTGATTACTACATTATTTCTTAGAAAAATAGTCCTTCTAACAAGAGGAACAAACATTAAGAGTTAAATGATTTTATCATTGCCATTGCCAATAGATTAGTCAACACAATGGATGAAACAGAATATAATATAGGTGAATCCAGGAGTTTAAACAGTGACCAGTAACTTACCTAAAAAGCTATCAATTGATTCAGTAGTATCCAAGAATCTGAATTTCGTTGTTTTGCAATAGGCATATCTCTAGATGAAAATATTATTCTTTCAAAAGAAAGTTATACTTGACTTTTGTATGCATTAAATACTTTGTTAAATGAAAATGAATCCTTTCTCTTGGTTTTAAGATATATTCCAAATCTATCGAAGCATGTTTCCATTAAAGTCCAAACTTAAAACACAATGTGTTCTGGGGAATCAAACCAGGAAGAGCATCATGATTGTACCTACCAATGTTATACAAAAAACCCAAGCAGAAAGAAAGAATGAGGTCTCTCAAAAGTATTACCCAGGAGAGAAATGCACTAGTTCCTTGCCAATATATCAAGCCTAGTAATTGCTCCCATGGGACCTAGCTGGAGCCTGCTAAAACCTACTAAAACAATCAATAAGTATTGGAGTTAAGGTAGAGATCAAGGAAAGTTTTAGTTCTTTCTTTACCAAGAGTAATTCCAACCCCTCATTTCCAAATGGGCACAAAATACTTCACAGTATTTCTTTCTCTCTCCACTCATAAACATGTTTGGCTCAGAGTTTGGGGCCTGGATCAGGCATGGTAGGGACATGGAAATCCTCATCATTACCTCTGCAACTTCTCAGTTCAGACTCTAAATTGAATGAGATAATCATTTCTGAACAAATAATTTAATGGTATATTTTAGCCTAATTAGTTGTTGTTATGCAATAGTCCTGAAAACAAAATCTGGATTTTACTCAGCCATATGATGAAATAACTGATGTCTAAATAGAGGTTTGGAAAGCAAATACAGTCAGCGTAGGATGAGGCCAAGGCTTACATCCTTTCAAAATTTCTCATATGCTGATTCTCATAGAAACTTATGTTGCTGGCTGTATTTAACATTTTTCAGTTGCAGGAACCTTTGGATATGACTAAGCAGATTGCTCTGAAATAGTTGCCATAAAAAGGTGGGGCAAGAAATGTATATTTAAGAAGCAAGAGTGAGGTAAGGATCATTAGAACTGCTGAAGACATAAGTATTTTAAAAGGAGATTTAGAAAAGCATAAATATTTTAGAAAAGGTTGGAGAGCCATAAGGTTTTAGAAAATAATATATTTATAATACATCATTCATAAAACTCTTTTATCCTCTTTTTCTAGCTATGAAAATAAAACAAAGCAACAAAGTTAATATTTATGTTGTCGTATATATTGCTCTATTTTCAATATTAACTAAAACAGAAATGGGGCAATTCACTAGATTAAATAGTGGCAGCAATGTATTAGTTAAACATTAACAACTGTCATGTAACATGCTCAGTGTTAGGCTAGGGGAATGCAAAGATATTAACTGCAGAGTGAGTTTAATAAGGCTATCTCCACTTCTTTACCT
>VMDO01011784.1:0-44971 GCA_007922755.1 Pedetes capensis | reverse complement strand
ATGATATTTAATCAATCTGTAAAGCTTAATGGTAAAGAAGGGTATGAGATTGCTTTCTTGGCTTATTTACAGGAGAAATGGGTTAAAATTAAGTTAAGAAAGATGATACTGAAGAAAATTATTGAGTCACTGATCCTAAAGGTAAATTTCTTTAGGAGTTGTAGAGTAATCCAGTGTGGTAAGTTTTTGACTAGTTGGGAGCTCACCATTAGAGGATCACAATCTGTAATAGCAGCTGTGTGGGCATGGTGGCATCAAGTAGCAGGGCCCTGTTGCTAACAACCCTGTAGCATGACAGATCCGGAATGGAGGGCAGAGAGTGACTAGAACCTGAGCTTTAGTTAAAATCCTCTAAAGACCCACCCCAGGAACAGCTTCAGCAAAGCTAGGCTTTGGCCTCCCAAAGTTCATAACTTCCAAGTGCCACCATCAGGGGACCAAATGTACAAACACCTGATCTTTGAGGGACATTTAGACTCAAACCATAATAGGAGTTTAAACATTCCATCTATTCTTCTAAGCGTTTGTGTAGGCTAAAGTGGAGATTTGCACCAGTTTTTTGGACCATTGTGTTATGCAACAGGATTATCTAGACAAAGTGGGTGAAAGTACTTCTTTAAAAAATCTCTTTCACAGGAACACAAACCAAAATTTAAGAAAAGTTTTAAACTATCATCTACATTTTATATACATTTAATATAATGTTTGTCCTGGGACATATAAGTTAACCTTTCTAAATTGCTACTATCACAAATACTAGCTTTATTACTTCTCCTCAGAAAATCTGAATGTCTACATTTGGGCTTTCAGTTTATTCATGTGTAAACTCAGGCTACAAGATTATGATTCTAAGGGCTATTTCAGCATTAAAAATTTCTGGTCTAAACTGAATGTAGTGGCATATACCTGTAATCCCAGAACTTGGGAGGTGGACCTAGGAGGATTACAATTTCAAAGCCAGAGATAGCCTATGTATCTTAGTGAGACCCTGCCTCAAAAATAAAAAATAGAAAATGGGCTAGGGGTGTAGCCTAGTAGCAGAGCAATTTCAAAGTCTGTGTGAGGCCTTGGGTTGAACCCTCAAGTACCACAAAAAGAAAAAAAATGTTTGCGATATTATAAAGTTATCTGTTTTACCTTCATCATCATAAATGTTAATGTATGTCTTTTCTATGCCATAATGTTTTGGGGTAAAGATAATTCTAGCCTCCAAGTCTTCACTGATTAGGAAAAGCCACTAAATTATTTCAGAGAGTAAAACACTGGTGCAGAATTGGGTAGTATATCCAAAACTCAAAAGGCAGGCATTTCAGAGTTTATTCTGTGTCATGATTTGTACCTTAGCATGCAATCTATAACCATTTCTAACAACTTGGAGAAAGGAAATGAAAAGAGCTACCATGTTTGTCTCTGATTTCCTTCTCAGTTAAGGGTCTTGTATCCCTAGAATATATTCAGGAAAATTAGAGTAGTTCATCATAGCAAGAATACCCCAAACTTGGATTTCCCATTCCAGAAAGTGTTCTATAAAGAAAAAGAGTGGCTGACATAAGGTTATATTTTGCAAATTATATTAAAGGAAATCACCAACCGATTATATTAACTATTGCCATTATTTCATTTTTGAAAAGTACATTTTAATTGCCTAACCCTAACAACAACAACAACCTGCCCTAAAGAAAGAACCTAAATTTAGAATAAAAGATAGCTATTTAAATGGAATATATTTAGCCTTGTAGAAAAACTCACTATATTTGTTATATGTTTCATAGCGACCCTTATGGGGTTTTCAATGGCTGGTTGTTTCGAGATTGCCTCAGGAATGGATTGCCACATCCTTCTCCCATTTTTGTGGTGCTGGGAATCAAACTCAGGACCTCAGAGACTGCAGAGCAGTGCTCTACCAACTGAACTAAATCCCAGCCCCATGGATTGGTATTTAGGAGCCACTATTCCACAGGTTTTAAAGAAGCAACTCCATTTTCTAGTTTCAAGTGAGATTCATGGCTATTGTTGTTGTTGTTAGGTGTCATCGAGTCCTGCCCAACTCATAGCAACCCTCATAGGGTTTTCAATGGCAGGTTGCCTTGGGAGTGGGTTGCCACGTCCTTCTCCCATTTTTGCGGTGCTGGGAATTGAGCTGGGGACCTCAGAGACTGCAGAGCGGTGCTCTACCAACCGAGCTAAATCCCAGCTCTCATGACTATTAGCGCTTTCAAATTATTATGAAGCCACAAGCCTAGGCTCTGAACCAAAAATAATTTTTTTCCAAAGAGATTTGAGTACAGATTGAAAATAACATACTGTGTTTAAAAGAACAATAACTTTGGAATAAAATTAAACTAAATTTGAATCTTATCTCTGATACTTATTAGCAGTCACAATCCTCATCCGTCAAATACAAATAATAATAATTCCTTAAAGTCAGCGTTAAGCTCACCACCTCCATTCACAAAGGCTCAGTGAGTTTAACCCTCCCTAATCCTAAATCTGTAGCCCTGTGGCATCCGATCCTGTCAGATCTCGGAAGTTAAGCAGGGTTGGGCCTGGTTAGTACCTGGATGGGAGACCGCCTGGGAACACCAGAAGCTGTAGGCTTGGGAGAAGGACCGGCAACCCCCTCCCAAAAAATCAATCTGCCATTGAAAACCCTATGAACAGCAGAGAAGCACTGACAATAGTGTTTCCCCTGTTGTACAGAGGGTCGCTATGAGTCGGATACCGACTCGACGGCACCTAACAACAACAACAATCCTAAATCTAAATCCAGCTCCTTTCATTCCTTCCCTCACTTCCAGATGAAATTTACCTCACTTCTTTACCTCAGTTTCCATATCCAAACAAAACTTTGTCACACCCCTCCTCTTCTTTTGTGTCACTTCCCCTTAGGGCCATTGTGGAACAGATGAAGTCATTTCCCTGAAATGCTTGGCCTGTAAATTATAGCCTCCTTGCAATACATGCTGTGTGCAGGTATTGAAATCTATCACACTAAACCTCATTAATATGTACAATTAATACATATAATTCAACAATAAAATTATTAAAATAACTTATAGAAACCTTCCAATGATTCTCATTTTTCTGGGAACTACATTAGGAGTATCATCTTTCAAAATATTTCAACTTCTGGTTCCCTAAAATTTCAACTGTGCCTTTAATTCATACCTTGTCTTTAGTTATTATGTACATCCTTGTTCTCAGGGTTTTGATGGTTCCCTCATCCAGGGTGGGGTTGATGGAGGAAAGGTTTAATAAATTATTTTTATTATTACCTATGTCTTCCCATTTATTGTTACCTTCTTTGTTTTTCAAGAAGTCCATTGCCTTCTTGGAACCCTGGAGCTGTTGCACATGTTGCTGAACTTCCTCATTCTCTCTGTGAAATATCTCAGGTTTACTTAGTTGGATAGAATAATGTGTGCTAATGGGCATTAATGTGTTAATGGAGCAAAAAATGAAGCTAAGAAAAGAAATGAAGTGGTTGAAATCCTGAGATTTTCTGGTAGAATATTTCTCAAAGTGTGTTCAGAAGCCTACTAGCACCACAATCATTTGCAGATACTTATGTAAAATTCATTTTAGGCTGGGAATATAGCTCAGTAGGAGAACTTTTGTCTATCATGCTCAAGGTCCTGGGTTTGATTCTCAATGCTGTATATAAATATGTATCAACAGTCCCCATCCTTTTGGGTACCAAGTATCAGTTTTGTGGAGACAATTTTTCTAGACTGGGAGCAGAGTTAGGCAGTAATGCTAGCGATGGGGAGTGGCTATAAATACAGATAAAGTTCACTCATTAGCCTGTTGCTCTCCTCCCACTATGTGACTCACTTCCTAACACTCGAGCGGGACTGCATCCCAGGGGTCTGAAATAGATATGTTTAAATACAATTCACATCTGTATTTTATTATGCTCTAAACTATACAGGTATCTTGATGTATTGAAAGAGTACAAGTAAATACTATATTCAAGCTGTCACTATTTCTATGAACATGCTTGGTAATTCTTCAAAATTCCACAAAATGACATTTTATATTCAGAAAAAATAGCTGATCATTTACAATGTCATAAAGTTTCCAGTTTCACAATACAGAAAAGATGAAATGAAATTGGGTATTATTTTGTTGCAAGTTACAGAACTTTACTCAGACCTATAAGACCCCCTACTTACGTGAAATCATTTTTATTGGGAAAGTGACAGTTACAGTAAAAGCAGAACCACATAAAACATTATGTAAAAGCCTAAATGCCAGCGTTTTTTCTCTGTTACTTGAAAGGTAGTCTTCAATTTGGCAGGCAACTACTTTTCTCTCTAAATAGTAACAAGTTACAAACATGCCATTCTAAATCTGAATAGGGTCTAAAAGCTGTAGTGTTTTAAATCTTGCCCAATATGTAAATACTTTCCAAGAGACTTGCTATTGTTTAACTTGCAGATAACAAGGGATTTTTCCTCTTGATTCTTCACTTTTTCAAAACTCAAGGATCAAAATAAATTCTACACACAAACACATGCATACATAATTCATTTCAAACACCCTCCTCCATATCAATGATTTATAATATCCTAAATTGGGTCAAGGAATCTGTATTACCAGACACTCGAAATGATTCTGATGTAAATTAGTTTTTTTAAAAAATTAAACTCCTTTGCTTTTCAGTTAAAAACCTAAGGTCTATAGAAGATGAATTATTTGCCAAAATACAGAGTTAGTTTTAGAAACCAATTTGGAATCCACATTGTACACACATACCACTTACCATTCATATGCAGTGAACTGTCTAGAATAATGTCTGACATCAAATAGGGTCTTCCTAAATATTTGTTGAATGATTGTTTAAAGATGTTTATTTCTATTTTTATTGTGAAAAAATACACATAAGAAACTTTATCATTTCAACAATTTCAAAGTGTAAAGTTCAGAGCATTACATCTATTCTCATTGTTTTTTAATTATTACCACTACTTGAGTCCAGAACTTTTCCATCATTGCAAACTGAAACTTTGTAACCATTAAATATAACTCCACATTCCTGCCTTACCTTAGTCTCTGGTAACCACAATTCTACTTTCTCTGTGTATGAATTTTGCCTATTATAATTGTTGTTGTTGTTAGGTGCCACCGAGTTGGTATCCGACTCATAGTGACCCTCATAGGGTTTTCAATGGCTGAGTGCTTTGGGATTGCCTTGGGAGTGGATTGCCAGGTCCTTCTCCCATTTTTGTGGTGCTCGGAATTGAACTCGGAACCTCAGAGACTGCAGCGCAGTGCTCTACCAACTGAACTAAATCCCAGCCCCGCCTATTGTAATAGGTACCTCATATAAGTGAAATCATATAATATTTGTCCTTTGCTGTCTGGCTTAGCCTAATATTTTCAAAGTTTTTCCATACAAATATTAGCAAGTGTCAGAATTTCATTCCTTTTTAAGGATAAATAATATTGCATTATTATATATTTCATTTATAACATTTTGTTTATCATTTTATCAATCAATGGACATTTAAACTATTTCCATCTTTTTGTCATTGTGAATAATACTCCTTAGAATATTGTGTTGTTTTTTTTTTTTCCCCAGTACTGGGGGTTGAACCCATGGCCTCGTGCTTGCATACTCTGCAAGTCCTGGACCACTGAGCTGCACCGCAGCCACCCCCCCCCCTTTTTTTTTTTTTTACTTTTTTGAGACAGGGTCTCACTAAGTTACCCAGATTGCCTCTGGTTTCGAACTTGTGATCCTCCTGCCTCCGCCTCCAAAGCCGCTGGGATTACAGGCATGTACCACCGCTCCCAGCGAATATTGTTGTTGTTAGCTGCCATAGAGTCGGTGCCCAACTCATTGCAACCCTATGTACAACAGATGAAACATTATTGTCAGTGCTTCTATGCTATTCATAGAGTTTTCAAAAGCTAATTGTTTTCTAGGAGTGTGTTGCCAGGTCCTTCACCCAAGTCTACATCATCTGGTGTTTCCAGGTGGTCTCCCATCCAAGTACTGACCAAGCCCAACCCTACTTAGCTTCCAATATCTGATGGGATTGGATGCTACAGTGGTATGGACGCAGGCCTCTAGGAATATTGTTGTTGTTAGGTGCAGTCAAGTCAGTATCCAGCTCATAGTAACCCTGCATACAACAGGCGAAACACTATTGTCAGTGCTTCTCTGCTGTTCATAGGGTTTTCAATGGCGGATTGATTTTTGGGAGTGGGTTGCTGGGTCCTTCTCCCAAGCCTACAGCACCTGGTGTTCCAAGGTGGTCTCCTACACAAGCACTAACCAGGCCCAACCCTGCTTAGCTTCTGAGATCTGATGGGATCAGATGCCACAGGACTATGGCTGCAGGTCTGGGAATATTAGCATACAAATATTTGAACCCTAGATTTTAATTCTTTTGGGTAGATACCCAGAGATGCACTTGCTGAACTGAATAGTAATTTTAGATTTTTAAAAAATTTTTGAGACTACTACATGTCAGGGTTCGGCTCAGGCCTGGCAGAGGTCAGAGCCTCGCACTGACACCAAGTGGGTATCGGGGACCCACAGGACCGGGTTGTGCAGTGGCTGGAGGCACCAAAGAAGGACCTCAGGAGACCTTCTGAGGGAAACAGGAAAGGGGAAGTTTATTTGGTTGCTCCCCAAGTGAGGGGCAACCAGCAAGCAGCCCCTGTCAAGTGTTCAAGTGCTAGCTCTAAGCCTGCAGCATTCTATGGTGGAACAGCTCTGCCTTAAAGGCACAGCTACAAGCAGTTGATGTTCCACTAGGCTGGAGGTTAGGTGGTCTTGACTTTCACAGTTCGCCTTCTCTGCTTCCCTCGTTCCTAAGGATGGGAGGAATTGGAGGCTCTTCCTGACTTGCTTGTAGCCTTCGGTGCTTCAGGGCCCCTTGTCGTGATGCATCTTCTTGCTAGGTGATCTTCCACAGGACTCGGGAGGGCTGGATCGAGGTGATGGGGTCCAGACATCAGTTGAAGGATGGTGAGAGGTGAAAGGGGTAAAGTGGGGCCCAGGGGCCTGCTTATATAGGTTCCTGGAGTGGGGTGTGTACTGGGGATGGCCAATCAGGGCATACTCCTGGCAGGTATGGCAGGTAAACTGTCATACCTGCCAGGTAAGGACAGTTATTTAAATGGGGTGTTTTGGGGTACAATGGGGATTGGTAGGTAAGGTGGGTAAGGGTCCAATCAGGTAGGGTACCTTAGGAGCCAATCAGGGGGCTAGGGGTAGCCAATCAAAATTGAGCTGGTTGAGGCAAGTCAGGCTGGTCAGAGGCCATCTTTGCTCATTCGATGGGAGGGGTAAGAGTGAGTGAGTGGAATGTGGCCCTGGGGTCACCTAGGGAATCAGTCCTCAGGCTGGTCTGAGGGACCCTAGTTATGGGGTAAATTTTAAAAATCCCCAACAACCACACAGTTTTCCACAGTGTTTCACTCTTTACATTTCTACCAGCAGAATAAAAGGTTCCAAATTCTCCAGCCTTTTCTTGTGATACTTGGAGTTGAACTCAGAGCCTTGCACATATCTTTCAAGTACTCTACACATGGGTTGCACCCCAGACCATTTTTAATTTTTTTGTCTTGAGACAGGATCTCACTAAATTATACAGGCTGCTTCTGGTTTCGAACTTGCGATTGTCCTGTGTCTGCCTCCTGAGTAGCTGGGATTACAGGCGTGCACCACCATGCCCAGCTCTCTACAGTCTTTTAAACATTTGTTACTTTCTGGTTTTTTTGGATGCTGTCTACCCTAAGAAGCATGAAGTCATATATCACTGTGGTTGTGATCTGCATTTCCTTAAAGATTAGTGCTGTTGAGTATCTTTTCATATGCTTGCAGGCCATTCAGATTTCTTTGAAAAAATGTCTATTCAAATCTTCCCTCCATTTTAATAGAGTTGTTTGTTTTAATGTTGTTAAGTTGTAGGAATACTTTATGTAGTAAGGATATTAATAACTTAACAGATACATGATATAGAATTATTTTTCTCTCATTCTTTCAGTTACCTTATCTTGTTGTTGAAACTGTCCTTAGATGCATAAGAGTTTTTAATTTGATGAACTCAAATGAATATCTATATATTTGAATATAGGCCAGGTGCAATGGTGTGTTCCTGTAATTCCAGTGACTTGGGAGGTAGAGGCAGGAGGATTGCAATTTCAAGGCCAGATGCACCCTGTATAATTTAGTGAGAACATTTTACAAAGGGACCGGGTGTGCATCACAGTGGTAGAGTGTTTACAAAGTTTTTGCAAGGCTCTGTGTTCAACCCCCAGTACCATGCCACACACACACACACACACACACACACACACACACACACACACGCAAGTGTATGTGTGTGTGTATGTATGTATGTATGTATGTATGTATGTATGTATGTATGTAATATATATATGCCATATATTCTCAAATCTAATCCATACCCTTTCTACAGTATTGTTGTTGTTAAGTGCCATTGGGTGGAGTCCAACTCATAGCAACCCTCATAGGATTTTGAATGGTTTATTGTTTCTGGATTGCTTCTGGAGTGGATTGCCATGTCCTCCTGTTTTTGCAGTGCTGGAGATGGAACCTGGGTCCTCAGAGAGTGGGAGCACTACTCTACCAAATAAGCTAAACCCCAGCCCTTCTTTTCAACAGTATTAGAGGGCTAAAAAATCAGATGCAGGTTAGAATTGCATGTGGATTAGATTTGACATTGACAGCTGGGTTTTGGGGAAATTATAGAACTGCTGCACATGTCATAAAAATAATACAATGCAATAATTTATTTATTATTACCATTATTATAATGTATCGATTATTCATCACACTCCTTGCCATCATCACATGTAACTGAAACATTATCAGTGCTCTCCATCACTTCACAATCATATTTATTCAGTTGCCCTATCCACAAAGGGCAATTAAAAGAAAGGAGTAGATTAGAATTGTGAGCTAACTTTTTCCATTTAAGGAATCACCAAAACCTGAGTATGGATTAGATTTAGGTGGAGATTAGATTTGAGAGTATATGATACATATTCTTCTATTTTCATGTTGTAATCAAAAAGTTGTTGCCAACTCCAATGTTAGGAAGCTTTATCCCTATGTTTACTTATAATAATTTTATAGTTTAACTATTATGTTAAGGCTCTTGCTCCATTTTGAGTTAACTTTTGGATATAGTTTAAGATAAGGTTCTAAATTTGATCCTTTGTATGTGACTATCCAGTTTTTCAGGCAACATTTATTGAAAAACTAGCCTTTTCCACTGAGTGCTCTTGGCACCTTTGTGGAAGGTCATTTGACTTAATATGTAAGGATTTATTTCTGGGTTCTTTATGTTGTTGTTAGGTGCCGTTGAGTTGAGTCTGACTCATAGCGACCCTCATAGGATTTTCAATGGCTGACTGTTTCGGGATTGCCTTCGGAGTGGGTTGCCACATCCTTCTCCCATTTTGTGGTGCTAGGAATCAAATTCAGGACCTCAGAGAGTGCAGAGCAGTGCTATACCAAGTGAGCTAAATCCTAGCCCAGATCCTTTATACTATTCCATTAGTCTGCACGCCTGCAGCTATCCTCAGTACCACACTCTTTTAATTACTGTCACCTTATAGTATGTCTTAAAATCAGAAAGGGAAAGACTTTACTATTATTTTTCAGCATTGCCTTGGCTCTTCATTACCTCTTGGGATTCCGAATGAATATGAGAATGGATTTTTTCATTTGCAAATAATACATCATTTGATAGGAATTGAATTTGATTTGTAGATTGCTTTGGGTAATATGGGCAACTTAACAACCATTTCAGTCTGTAAGCATGAATACCTATTCATTTATTTGTGTCATTTTCATTTCTTACAGTGATAATTTTAATTTTCAGTTTACAAATATTTTGACCTATTGGTGAAGTTTATTCCTAAGCATTTTTTTTCTTTTTAATGTAAAAGGAATTGCTTTCTTAATTCGCTTTTTGGATTATTTATTATGAATGTATATAAAACTGGTTTTTGTGTTGATTTTTTATCTTACAAGTGTGCTCAATTTATTAATTCTAATGCTTTTGGGTTCTTTGTGGAATACTTACATTTTCTACATATAAGGTAATGCCATCAGTGAGCGGAGACATTTTCCTTCTTCCTTTTCAAGTTGGAGGTCTTTTATTTCTTTTTCTTGCCATATTGCCTTGGCTCAGAATTACAGCATTATTTTGAATAGAAGTAGTGAAAGCACACATCGTCTTTTTCTGAGTCCTAGAGGAAAAGCTAAATCTTTCACTACCATGTTGTTTGCTGTGGTTTTTTCACATATGATCTTTATTATGTTGAAGTAATTTATATATGCTCCTAACTTGTTAAGTGTTTTCAGTATAGAGAAACATTCAATATTACCAAATATTTTTCTGCATCAGTTATGATTGTCATATAATTTTTGCTTCAATCTGTTAATGTGATTCATAACAATTATTTTTTAATTTAAATTATAATTTAAAAACCACATAACACAAAATTTGCCCTCTGATTCTGGTATCTTGGCCCATGCCTATAATCCCAGTAACTTGGAGGCTGAGGGAAGAGGATCATAAGGTCAAGTCCAGAGGGGACCTACACAACTCAGACTCTGTCTCAAAATAAAAACTAAAAATAAATTTAAAAAGGAGTGTGGGGCACATCTCAGGGGTGGATCGCTTGCGTAGCATGTCCAAGGACCCAGGTTTAATCCTCCAGTACTGCAAAAAAAATGCTGTTTTAATTACTTTAAGTGTATAGATCAGTAGTGTTAATATTTTCACATTGTTAGACTACAAATCTCCAAAATATTTTCAATTTGCAGAACAAAAATTCTGTATCCACTGAATAATAACTCTACCTCTCCCAAGCCCTTGGTAACCACCACTTTACTTTCTGTCTCTATGAATTTGACTAGTTAAGACATCTTGAGCTGGTCACATGCCACTGGTGATTTAGAATTCTAGGTTTAGAGCTTGGCTTTCCTTTTCAGCAGTTTAAGTATATTTTCCATCTGCCATCTGATTACAAATATTTTCATTTAGAAATCATCAGATAATTTTATTAAAGATACTTTGTACATTGCAGGTTGCTTTTCTGCAGCTTCTTTCAATATTAACCTATTTGGTTTGGTGTTCAGAAGTCTGACGTTAATGTGTCCCTTACAGGTCTCTGGGGATTTCCTAATTTGACTTCATTGACATTCTTGGATTTACAGATTCATGTCTTTTCCCAAATTTGGGGAAATTTCAATTATTATTTCCTAAAATAATATATCTACTACTTTCTTTCTTTTTCTCTTTTCTTTCTAGGAGTCTCATAACAGATATAATGATTTGCTTGATGAAGTCTAATAAGTACCTTTGGCTCTTTTCACTGCCATTCTTTGCTCTTTCTAGCCTTCTGACATGGTAATTTCAAATGTCGTATCTTCAAGATTTTTTATCTTTTACCTGCTAACCTCTGCTGTAAACACATACAATATTTTTTACTGAGTTACAGCATTTTTTCCCCTCCAGAGTTCCTATTGTATTCCTTTACATAATTTCTCTTTGTAGATATTTTTTTCTTAAATTTTTTCCTGAATTCCCTTAGTTGTTTGTCTGTGTTTTCTTTTAACTCTTTTAATATATGTGGTTTTTTTTCCTCTTTCTATTTTCAATACTGGAAGGTTCAACCCAGGGACTTATGCATTCTAGGCAAGTGTTTTAACATGGAGCTACATCCAACAAATTTTTATGTTTTATTTTGAAACAGAGTCTCACTCTATTGCACAGGTTGCCTTTGGCTTTGAACTCTCAATGCTCTTGTATCAGCCTCCCTCCAGAGTCGCTGGGATTACAGGTGTGCACTACAGTACCAAACTATATTTATTTTGTTTTTAAACTTGTGTTTATCTGATTAATTAATTATTTAGCTAATTTAGAGACAGGGTCTCACTTTGTAGCCTCAGTTGGCCTGGAACTCATGATCCTTCTGTCTCTGCCTCTGGAATGCTGAGATTACAGGGTTGCACCACCATACCCAGCCCTTTTAGTATATTTAAAACAGATGTTTTCATGTGCTTATATAATACGCCCAACCCCAGTGATCTTTCAAGGATAGCTTCTGACTCCTTTGAGTGCACCAAATCCTCTTGTTTCTTTATACACATTGTGTTGTTTGTTGAAAATTGAGTATTTGGAAAAAAAAAGAGGCAGCCACTTCACTCAGTCTTTGAAGATTATCTATGTACCTAGAAGTCATTTACAATTTAGTTGAATATGATGTGAGTCTTGGCATCGCCCAAGGAGAAAGCTTATGTTTTCTTGGGTGTTTTTTGAACATTTTAACCATGTATTTTTCCTGGATTTCTGTGTGGCATTTTCAGTTTTCCTACATGCACAGGTTTTTGCAGATTTTCCAATTTTCCAAATCGTGTCAACCCAACTAATACTTAAGCCTTTAGATGGTATATTTTATGTCTGCACTTGTAGTGTCTTGCTATAGACATCTATAGGTCTGTGTTGTTGTTGTTGTTGTTAGGTGCCATCGAGTTGTGTCCGACTCATAGCCACCCTCATAGGGTTTTCAATGGCAGATTGTTTTGGGATTGCTTTGGGAGTGGGTTGCCACATTCTTCTCCCATTTTTGCGGTGCTGGGAATCGAACTCAGGACCTCAGAGAGTGTAGAGCAGCCCTCTACTAACTGAGCTAAATCCCAGCCCATCTATTGGTCTGTAGTGTTCCTAAAGTTTTTTCCAAGAAGCCTTCCTTCTCCTCAACTGAAATTCAAGTTAATCAAAATAAAGGTCATGGTTTAGGCAGCTTCTAAAGAATTCGGAATGTTGCAAATATAATCTCCTCTTTCCTTCTCATTCAAAGGAGAGAACTGTGAACTGGACTGGGACCTTCTCCAGACCAAGTTTCTGCTGTCCAGGGATTGGGATAGGGTTTGAGGCAAGGAAGAGCAAAAACATCATAAAATTTCCTACAGTTTGGATTGTGAATCTTTCTTAACTAGCTATTCTCTTGGGTTTGGGAGACTTTTACTTATTTTCTAGAGCTTTTGTAACATTCTCTTAACCAGTTTTATTTTGTTTTTGATGCATCTGTGAGGCAACAAGAGCTTGTAGCTTCCTATTTCTCCATTTTGATGACATTGCTGAATTTACACCTGTTTTTAGCAGGAAGCAATGTGTCCAAAATTGAAACAGCAAAATTCTGGTCTAATATGTTATTGTAACAATCCATGCATGATCATAATCATCATCATCATCATCATCATTGTCATAACAGTAACATAATCTAATAGCTATTGGGCATTTACTATATATTTGTCACTCATATTTTCAAGTAAATAAAGCTTATTCCTCTCACACACTTTTGTTGCAGGTAAAAGAAACATTTAAGCATAGAAGGATAATGAGAAGAACCTGGCCAAATAGGAATCTAGAGGAGGAGCATTCTGAGAGAGGGAGCTATAAAAGCAATTAGATACATTTTCCTTTAAGTTTTTTCATGTTAATTTTACTCAATTGTTTGACTAATTGCTCCTATCTAGGGTACTGGGGATGGAAAGCCATTAGGAATCCCCCAGTTTAATCTTTCCACTCTATCCTTTACCCTAGTCCTATTCATTTCTCAATTTTGCCTAAAGATCCTCAATTTTGTTTTACTAAAACTAAAGTTAGGGGCTGGGATTTGGCTCAGTTGGTAGAGCGCTGCGCTGCAGTCTCTGAGGACCGGAATTCAATCCCCAGCACCGCAAAAATGGGAGAAGGACCTGGCAATCCACTCCCAAGGCAATCCCGAAACAGTCAGCCATTGAAAACCCTATGAGGGTGGCTATGAGTCGGATACCGACTCAATGGCACCTAACAACAACAACAAAACTAAAGTTAATGAATATTAGTTTTGGTATCTCAAATTTCTAAAGTTCTCAATTTCCTCATTAATATTTATAGAGACTCAGTCTCCTCACCCAAAGAATAAAGATAATAATAAATTTTGCTATGTCTCTTTTCCAGGATTGTTACACTTATTAACTCTGAGAATATTTGTCAATGCATTCCATAAACTATAAAGTGAAACACTACATAAGGAGTTATTATTATGGTTGGTGGTTTTTCACCAGTCTTTCCTGGTGATTCATAACTATGAGAATTTATCAGCATCTCAGATGAAAAGTTGTCTATTTCAAAGTTATTATGTGGCAACTAAAGGCTAAATTCCCTGGTTTTGGTTGTAACTTTTGAGAATTCTGAAATATAAAGTGACATTATATTAGTTTTTTACATTCAGTTATACTATAAAGCCATTACATAGTGCCAAGATGGATAAATACTCTGGCCATTTCACTAATCCTGAAATGCAAGAGGATTGGAGGGTTTTCTCACTTATTTTGGCAAGCATGAGGACAATTTTCAGAAAACTCAGGGCTTCTTTTTTACTATGCCAAAACAACACAGCACTGTCGTATAATGATGCCCAAGGACTCAGTATGGGTCTAAGAGCAGAGCTGCTCACATCTTATTAGATGGCAGTTTGCATATGAATCTGGACTCTAACCATCACTTAGATGATGGTAGAACACTTATCTTTCACTGATCTACCTTGCTGAAATCTTCCCAGTTTCCTCCAAAGAGACTGCCCAAGTCTGCTTCCGTGAGGAGAATGTAGCTTGCGATTCACTTTGTTGGGTGTTTTCTCTCTCTCTTAAATGGTGCTTTACTTTCATCATGTTTACTTTTCTCTTACCACTTTCAACCAAACAATATGTTTTTCATTGCATGCTATGTAATCATTTCTTGGGTGATACTGGCCTTAATACCCTTCTCTCCATAGATTTGTTTTCAGAAGTTAGAATATGTTCACAAATTGTTACATAGTAGTTCAAATAAGACATCACATCAATTAATATGTGCCCAAAAGATGATTTACAAATGTGTGGCTGAGGAGTTAATAATGGCTTACATTAAAATAACATTTTCTCAGCCATTATGGAATTCATTTATCACAACAACTCTCTGAGGGAGTCATTTTACAGCTGAGCTATTAATTAGCAAGTAAACCTAAGACTAAAAATAGTTGCAAGATTTCCACAAGGTAGCTAATTAGAGACACGACTAGGGCTAAAAACTTTGCAGAATCTATACCTTGTTCACTTTCTACCACATCACATCTGATATTAAGGTAATTTCTCAAAAGTATATACACATTCATAAAGGCATTCATTTTGTAACTTAACTAATAATCTGTATGGATCCTGCAGCCATAGCCCTGTGACATCCAATCCCGTCAGATATCGGAAGCTAAGCAGGATTGGGCCTGGTTAGGACTTGGATGGGAGACCACCTGGGAACACCAGGTACTGCAGACTTGGGAGAAGGACCTGGCAACCCACTCCCGAAAATCAATCCACCATTGAAAACCCTATGAACAGCAGAGAAGCACTGACAATAGTGTTTCCCCTGTTGTATGTAGGGGCGCTATGAGTCGGATACCGACTTGACGGCACCTAACAACAGCAACAATAGTCTGTATTTGAGAGTTCTTATTACTCCATATGGTAATCAATAATTATAAACTGACATTATAAATTGTCAATCTTTTTCATTTTATCTATTCCAATTAATCATTTCTACCTACCTGCCTACCCTAATTATTGTCACAATGGGCAAACTATTGTGACAAGATATAGTATTGGAAATATAAAGATATTAATCAATATAATTCCATCAAGCAACCCAGAATAAAGTTCACCATGGAAAATTAAAATATATGTACTTCATGTTAGATACAAAAAAGTGCTGAAAACACAAATCAGAGAGACATCAACTGACAGGAACAGCACTATGTAACTGCCTACATGCTTGAATTATTATTCTCCACTTTGTATTGAAGAAAAAATATGTATGAAGTTCACACACCATTAGTATATGAATTATATAGATTATATGGATTTTTGTAAACTGAATGAATATGTTGATATAACTAGCACCCACATGAGATGAAAAACATTCTGGCTATTTCCAGACTATTGATTTTGTTTGTTGCTCTTGTTGTTGCTAGGTGCCTGCAGATGTACCACTATGGCGTCTGATTCCGCCAGATCCTGCAAACTAACAGGGTTAGGCCAGGTTATTACTTGGTCTGGGAGAATGCCTGGGAACACCAGGTGATGTAGGCTTGGGAGAAGGACCCAGTAACACAACCCACTCCCAAAAAACAATCTGCCATTGAAAACCCTACGGATAGGAGAGAAGCACTGACAATAGTGTTTCAGCTGTTGTACACAGGGTTGCTATGAGTTGGATACTCTCTGGATGGCATCTAACAACAACAACTTCCAGACAGTCAGAAGCTGCCTATATGTTTGTTTCTATCACTGTCACTCAAAGATAATCACTCTCTTGACTTCTAACATAATATAGGACTTTTGAAAATCTTTACATCTTATGCATATGGAATCATATAGTATATATTCTTTTGCATTTGGCTTCTTTTGTTCAACATTGTGAGATATGTCCATATTGTTTTATATAGCTGTGGTTTGTTCTTGTTGCTGTTCATTATTCCACAACAACAATATACCGTTTTATTTATTATTCCTATACAGATGAGCATTTTTATAGTTTTCTGTTTGGGCCTGTTATGAATAACAGTGTCTTGATGATTCTTATATGTCTTTTGATGAACATACATATCCAATTTACTGGGTATATAGCTATTAAGAGAAGTGTTGGTTTAGGCATGCATTTTACATTAGATCCTGTGAGTTTTCTTGGGTATTGAACCAGCATACGCTGTCACAAACTGTATATGAGACTTGTTATTGTGCCATACCCTTATCAACAATTGATAATGTCAGTCTTTTTCATTTAAGCCATTCAAATGAGTCTTTTGTAGTATATTTGTTTGCCCTAAATATTGAGGCTGACTTTATAAAATAGCAGGCATTCTTTCATGTTTTGTGCCTGTGAAAATTCCGTGTATTTTTCAGGATGGGTTCAAAAGATCCCTCAGACATGAATATTTTTTCATTTTTTCAGTCATATTTACTCATCTCTTCACAGTCATGTGCTATTTGAACTTGTTCTGGTACTTATCTCTAGTTTTATATCTCTCTCATTATAGGCTCTGTCTGTATCTGTCACTCTACTTTCAAATCCATAATTCATGAGGGCATAAAATAGTTCTTGATAGTCATTATATTCCCTTACATTGCTGAGAGCATTCATACAGTAAGCCAGAGTTGGTATATATGCAACATATTTATTAATCAGGACATTCCTCATAACCTGGAAATAACCAAACAATGTAACTTTGTGTGCTGCCCAGATATAACCATAATACTAGTAGAGAACATTTTGATAATTCATTACATCCCAAGTACCATACTCTTTTCATTATATATTTAAAGGTAATAAAAATTTTATAAGGTAAATATCATTATTGTGCTCAGTTTGTAAGCTAGGAAATCAAATCAAAGTAGGTAAAGGTTTTTTGGTCACACTTATTAAGATATGAAGACAAAATTTGAACACAGATTTGTCTGAATCCAAGAACCTATACTGTCTACCACTCTTCTGTCTTAGTTTCCCAAAACTGAGTGCAGTAAGTCCTTAATATGCACTATATGAATGAAGGGATGGAAGAAAGAGGATAGGATGGAAAGAGAGAAGGAGGAAGGATGGAAGGAAGGAAAAGGAAGATGTAAAACTCAACCATGCATTGGATGTTTTATACTAGTGCACTATGTTTTTAAGTTCTTGAGTGATCATAATAGTTAAATGTTTATAGATTACAAATATTCACAGAGTACTTTGAGGTAATAATGCATTTAACACAGTCTTATAATTCTGTAAATGTATTGAGAACCTACAGTATGCCAATCATTCTGTAATCTGTGGGAAACAAAGAAGGACAAGTCAGAGTACTTTTGTCAATGTCCTTGTTTTTGAGAAAAAATCATGCTGTGCAGCCCAGGCTGGCTGCAAACTTGTGATCATCCTGCCTCCATATCCTGAGTGCTGAGATTACTAGTGTGTGTTATCACACCTAGCCAGACTGTTTTCTCGTAAATAATGTATTGGTGAATTGATTAGTGAATATTACCTCCCCAGTAATAACTGTTTCCTAATCTGCACCCCAAAGAAATCACAGGAGAGCTTCTAAGAGGTATGCAAAAGAATCAAAATCAGATAATTAAGATTAAAGAGACTATTTAAAGCTGAGAACCATGGTACCCATTTGTAATCCCAGATACTTTGGAGCTTGAGTCGGGAGGATAGTGAATTTTAGGCCAGACGCAGCCTGATGCAATTGAATGAGGCCCTATCTCAAAATAATAAAGGGGACCTAAGTGCACTCAGGGGTAGAGCACTTTCCTCCCTGGGTTCAACTCCCCAATACTTCATAAGGATGAGGGACAGAGGGGAAGAGAGAAAGAGAGCAGGAGAGAGAAAGGGGGGGGGAGAGAGAGAGGGAGAGAGAGAGAGAGAGAGATTGTAAGTATGGAAACAGAGGTGAGAGAGGAGAGAAGGTGCTAAATTTCTGGCTTTGAAGATGAGTGGGAAGAGGCTATGAACCAAGGACTGTAGGTGGCCTCTCAAAAGTGGAAGCACAAGGAAATAGATTCTCCTCTAAAGCCTTTGGAAGGAATGCAGTACTGCTCACATCTTGTTTTTGGTCTAGAGACATTTCTGAACCCAGAATAGTAGGGTAATAAGTTCTTGTTTGTTTAAACTACTAAGTTTGTGGGGATTTTTTTAAGCAATTAGAAATCAATCAGGTATTCTGATGAATTTTCTTAGAAAGTCACAAATATGCAAGATTAATTCATATAAATACTTTTGTGAAAGATTTGATTTTGCCTATTAACTCATTCAACAAGTATTTTCCAGAAGCTATATTTATATGGCAGAAATATACATCTTGGCCTGGGATTTAGCTCAGTTGGTAGTGTTGATCTGCACCTTCTGAGGACCCAGGTTCAATCCCCAGCACTGAAGAAATGGGAGAAGGACATGGCAATCCACTCCAGAAACAATCCTGAAACAATCAGCCTTTGAAAACCCTCTGAGGGTTACTATGAATCAGAGGCAACTCGATGGCACCTAACAACAACAACAACAGTCTAAGGAAAGAAAATAGAGGAAGAAAGAAAAGTAGTATCTGATGACATAAAGGATGAGATATCCTAGAATTAATTATAAAAATGATACTATATACATAATGTATATAGTATTGCAAACAAGACTACTTTTTAAATATCTCATGTCTACTCTTGTTTCAAAACTAAAAACAAATATGTTAGAAGCAGAAAGAAAGAAAAGATAGAAAATGTACAAAGGAAAGGCAAATTGAAAGCAGAGTTCTTAACAGAGAGAAGGAGGTTTCTCTGAAAGTAATAAGAGAACACTAAAGTCTATAAATCCAGAATTGTGTACACAGTAAAATTATCTTTTGAAAGCAAAGATGAAATAAAATGTTTCAAATTAATTAAAAGGTATAGATCAATATTGATAAACTTAGAGTTCAAGAAGAAAGTAGATGATTCCACAGGAAACATCAGAAATCTAAGAATAAATGATAGGCAAAGAAATTGGCAAACATGAAAATAAAATGATTATTGTCCATATAGAATAACAATAAAATATGACGATGTGATATTGACTATTATGCATGCTTAAAATATAGAAATTATATTTTGGACATCATTAGTATGCAAAGTCCAAAGACTATGTCTTACATATTATGGATATGTTGCCAGGAGGGACAAACCCATGAAGAAGGACAGCGTGTTTTGGAGAGTGTGGCAGGTCAGTGAAGAAAAGGAAGATCGTCTACTAGACGGATTGAAACAGTGGCTATAACAATGGGCTTCAGCATAAAAAAGATCATATGCATGGCATGGTGTTGGGCAGTGTTTTGTTCTGTTGTACATATGAATCGAACCTGACTCAATGGCACTTAACAACAACAGCATACAAAGTAGTGAAGGAGTTATTAAGGTATCCCAAGCTCTTTGTACTTTGGGGGATGTATTATGATTCTTAACTTCTGATATAAAGTATACATACTAACATTGCAGTGGTGATACCCCTTAAAAGTGTAGATATATAAGTACTTTGATACCAGTAAAAGAAAAATGATATTGCAAAAATGTTGCAAAGCATTTGTGAGGCCCTGGGTTCAATCCCCTAGTACTGTAAAAATAAATCCTTCCACCCCTTATGTTGTCTATGTCATATATTTTGGTCACAGAGATAAAAAGAAAATGATACAGTGTATATTTTTAAAAATCTGGCTCTATGATATTTTCCAGAGCTTACATGGAGCACTGAAAGGCTGGAAATAAAGAAATGGGCAAAGACGCATCAGGCATATACTAGCCAAAGTAAATAAAGGGTGGTTATATTAATCTCAGAAGAAATGAGCTTCAAAGAATTCTAGAATTAATATGAAAAAGGAAAGGTTCAAGTATAAACAACAATAACAACAAAATGATCAGTAGGAGAGAGTTGCCTCATAAGATATCAAAATTATTGTTTGATTTTAATAATTAAGATTATATGGGGGTGGGTGTAGTGCCACACACCTCTAATCTCAGCAACTTGGGAGATGGAGGGAGGAGTGTTAGAAGTTTCAGGCCAAAAAGCAGCCTGTGTAACTTAGCAAGACACTCACTCAAGAGAAAGAAATTTTTAAAAGGGGTGGGGGTGCAGGCTAGTGGTAGAACACTTGCAAACTATTTGCAACGTCTTGGTTTCAACCCCCCAGCACCACAGAAAAAAACGATTATATGTTTTGGTCACATGGGTACTCAGAAACAGATCAGCAGGGATAGATTATTAAATAAATTATACTGGAATAGTTGAGTTCATATCAGAAAAACAAATCTCCAAGTATAAAAAAATCCTAATGAATTAAAGACATAAATGTGAAAATCAACCATTAAGAAGTTTTAGGGAAAATATGGACAATTGCTTTTATGACCCAGGGGTAGGGAAGAATTTCTTAAATAAGACATGAAAGAAAACACTGATAAATTTGACTTCATCAAAATTAAGAACTTCTTTTCAACAAAAGATACCATAGACATAAAATGAAAGCTTGGAGAAATATTTGTAATGCATGTAATAAGTAATGAATAGCCAGAATATATGTGCAAAATATTCCTCAAGAAGAAAAACAGCCTAGGAAAAGCATTCATAAGAAAAATGAGTGGACATTTCACAGACAAAGAAAGGCAAATGGAGAATAAGCAGATTAAAAGATTCAACTTTATTAGTATTCCAAGTGATGTAAATGATGACTTTAAGTAACCCATTTTACTGGATTTGATCCTTGAATAACTCTGATCATACCAATTTTGGGGGAGGAGTCAAGCAAGCAAAATTTTAACAAATATAAATAATGAATTGAATAGTACACTCTGTCACTTTTATAGTACATTCTACTTTTGTAAATAGTACACTCTTTACTTTTGTAAAAAGTTCTTCATTAAAGTCTCTTCAGATAACCCTACAAAAAGTTTTCTACAATGTGCTCCAAGAGATATGTAAACAAATATTCATAGCAGTATTGTTGGAAATATCCAAAAGCTAAAATAACTTAATGTCTATCATCTGTTGTTGTTGTTAGGCAATATTGAGTCATGTTCCACTCATAGCTACCCTATGGACAACAGAACGAAACAGTCAGTTCTGTGCCATGTACATGATCTTTTTCATGTTTAATTCCATTGTTTAAGACACCGTGTCCGTCCATCTAGCTGAGGGTCCTTCTTTAATTTTTTTTTTGTTGTTGTTGACCTTCTGCTCTCCCAAACATGATATCCTTCTCCAGGGATTGGCCCCTCCTCACAACGTGTCCAAAATAAATAAGATGCAGTCTCACCATCCTTGCTTCCAAGGAACACTCTGGTTGCACTTCTAGGACAGATCTGTTGATTCTTTTGCCAGTCCATGGTATATTCCATATTCATCTCCAGCACTAACATTCAAAATCATCAATTCTTCTCCTGTCTTCCTTGTTCAATGTTCAACTTTCACAACGACATGATATGAATTAAATACCATAGAATGAGTCAGACACACCTTCGTTTTCAATGTGGTATCTTTACTTTTCAACACTTTAAAGAGGTCTTTTGCAACAGCTATGCCCAGTGCAATGCATCTTTTGATGTCTTGACTGCTACTTCCACGGATGTTGATTGTAGAACCAACTAAAGCAAATTATTGCACAACCTCAAGCTTTTCTCCATTTGTCATGAAGTTGAATACTAACCCAATTCAAAGAATTTTTGTTTTGTTGATGTTGAGGAACAATTCATATTTAAGGCTGTGCCCTTTGATCTTCATCAGTAAATGTTTCAAATCCTTTTCACTTTCAGTTAGCAGAATTGTGTCATCTGCATAACACACATTGTTAATGAGTTCTCTTTCAAACTTGATGCCATGTTCTTCTTCATAAAGTGCAGCTTCTCGGATTATTTGCTGAGGATAGAGACTGAAGAGGTATGGTGAAAAGATATAGCCCCGAAGCACACTGTTCTTGACTCAAAACCAGGCTGTTTTTCCTTTTTTAACTTGTTCTGTTTGAACAACTGCCTCCTAGTCCAAGTGCAGATTCCTCATGAGTACAATTAAGTACCCTGATATTCCCAAACTTTGCAATGCTATTCATAATCTGTTATGATCCACACAGTCAAATGCCTTCACATAGTCAATAAAACATAGATAGATATCATTCTGGTATTCTCTGCTTTTGACTAATACCCACGTGATATAAATAATGATGCCCCTGGTTCCTTGCCCTCTTCTGAATCTGGCTTGATTTTCCAGATGACTATCTATCTATCTATCTATCTATCTATCTATCTATCTATTATTGCTATAGTCACTTTTGAATGATCTTTAGCAAAATTCTGCTTGCATGTATTATTAATGATATTGTTCGATAATTTCCTCATTCAGTTGGATCCTCTTTCTTGGAAATAGGCGCAAACATGAATCTCTTCCAGTCAGTTGAATAGATAGCTGTTTTCCAAATGTCTTGGCATAAACAAGCGAGCACTTCCAGTGCTGTATCATTTGTGGCAACATCTCTATTGGTATTCCATCAATTCCTGAAGCCTTGTGTTTCACCAATTCCTTCAAGACCAGTTCCACTTCCTTCTTCGGTACCATTGGTTCCTGATAATAGGCAACTGCTTGAAATGGTTTGTCATCCATCAGTTCATTTTGGTAATGATGTTTAGTATACCTTTTACCTTCTTTTGATGTTTCCTGCATCATTTAATATTTTTCCTGTAGAATCCTTCACTATTGCCACCTGAGGCTTGAATTTTTCCATCAATTCCTTAAGCTTGAGGAAAACAAAGCATATTCTTCCCATTTGGTTTTCCAATTATAGCTCTTTGCACATGTCAATATAATATTTGATTTTGTCTTCTTCAGATGCCTTTTGAAATCTCTGTTCACTTCCTTAACTTCATCATGTCTTCCTTTTACTTTAGCTGCTTGATATTCAATAGAAAGTTTCAGTCTTTTTTGACATGTAATTGGTCTCTTGTTTTTTTCCTGTCTTTTTTTTTTTTTAACTGTAATTGGAGGTTGAATCCAGGTCTTTGAACATACTTTTCAAGTGCTCTACCACTGGGCTGCACCTCCAGCCCATTTTTTATTTTTTATCTTTAGACTTATCTTGCTAAGTTACACTGGCTGCCTCTTGCCTCGAACCTGCAGTCCTCCTGCCTCAGCCCCCCAAGTCACTGGGATTACAGGCATGTGCCACCATGCAGTGCTCTTTTCCTGTTTTTTTAAACAATCTTTTGCTTTCTTCATAAATGATGTATTTGATGTCATGTCACAACTTATCTGGTCTTTAATCATTAGTGTCTAATGCATCAAACTTGTTCTTGAGATGGCCTCTGAACTCAGGTGGGATATACTCAGGGTCATACCTTGGCTCTCATACACATGTTCTAATTTTCTTCAGTTTCATTTTGAACCTGCATATTCACCATTGATGGTCTGATCCACTATCAGCACCTGGTCTTGTTCTGACTTTTGATATTGAGTTTTTCCATCATCTCTTTTCACAAATGTAGTCATTTTCATTCCTGTATATTCCATCTGGTCAATTCTATGTGTGTAGTTACCATTTATGTTGGGGAAAAACGTATTTTCAATGAAAATGTCATTGGTCTAACAAAATTCTGCAATGCCATCTCCAGTCTCCTGTCACAAAGATCATATTTTCCAATTAATGAGCCTTCTTCTTTGTTTCCAAATTTTGCATTCCAGTCATCAGTACCTCCTGATTACATGTTCTATCTGAAGCTGGTAAAAATCCTCCCTATCTTCATGTGTAGCCTTAGTAGTGGGTGTATAAATTTAATTAATAGTTATATTATCTTGCCTTCTTTGTAGGCATATGGCCATTATCTTATCACTGACAGCATTGTACTTCAGGACAGATCTTGTTTTTTTTTCTTAATGATGAGTGCAACCACATTTCTCTTTAATCTGTTATTCTTGGCATAGTACACTATATGATTACCTGATTCAAAATGGCCCATACTCATCCATTTTAGGTCACTGGTGCCTAGAATGTTGATATTTATGTGCTTCATTTCTCTTTTGACAATTTCTAATTTTCCTAGATTCATGCTACACACAATCCATGTTCTAACTATTAATGTTGTTCCTCCTCATTTAGAGTCATGCCACATTAGGAAGTGGAGGTCCCAGGGACTTTACTCCATTTTCATCATTAAGGTAGACTCCACTTAAGGAGATATTCTTCTCCAGTCATCTTTTGAGTGCCTTCCCACCTGGTGGGTCACTTTCTAGGACTATATTTGACTGTGCTTCTTTGGTATTCACTGGGTTTTCAATGGCTAATTGTTTTGGGAGTGGGCTGCCAGGTCATGCTCCCTAATCTGTCTTAGTCTGGAAGATCAGCTGAAACCAGTCCACCATATGTGACCCTACTAGTCCCTGTAATATCAGTAGTACAGTTTCCATCCTCATAGCCACACCAAGCCCCCACAGTGTGGCAAACTGACAGACATGTGGGGGATGTCTATTAGCAGTAGACTGAAAAATCAAATTGTATGATAGTCATGTGATGGACTACTTTACATCATTGAAAAATAATGGGCTACAGCTACATTAAATAACATGTTAACTCTTAGAAATATAATACTGAGTTTAAAATAAATCACAGAAATTTTATACAGTATGATAGTTTTTTTAAGGAAGCTCAAAACTTAGTAAAATAAAACAATATTTTTGAGGAATTTATATACAAACATGCATATGAAAAACTACTATAAAGTGAAACACTGAACTGATAAACACAAAAATAAGAATAGTGGTTATACACTGCAAGAAAACAGGGCAATGAGAGCGGGCAGGTATAGTATTCATAATTTCAATTCATTCATTTGAATGATGGTTTTATGGGTGTTTGTTTTATTTCAGTCATCTTATACATAAATGTCTATTCTTTTATATGCATCTGGAAGACCTTGAAGTTTCTAATAGTTATAACTGAAATATAAATATATGTAGCAGTGGCTAACAGTGGAGAAGGATATGGTGAGGAAGAAAGCAGGATTCAAAGTTATGCTGAGGAAGTGATACAGAATAGAGCCTTGATGGATGAAATGAAATGAATTGGCACCTGGAGGAGAATGGGTAGACTATTGCTGACATGAGGCACAATATAGCCAAAGTACAGCATAGGCAAGAGAGATAATTATGTGATGGAGTCCAGAGAAGGGAAAGATTATGGAGTCAACCTAAGTAATAAGAAGTGTTTAATAGAGGGAATATCTACAACAACAACAACAACAACATAAAGAAACCACAACAGACAACACTGTATTTTAGACCTAAAGGGTTGAAGATGAAGAGTAGTTTCTGAAACTCTGAAAGAGACAGTCATGTGGTGAAGGCTTCCTTAAAGAGTTGTGACCTTGGATACAACCAAGAATGAACCAGACACAGATGTGATGTGCTAAAGCCAGATCATACTACCTTCTCAGCACCAATTCTTAGCATCTGTTCAAGTTCTGTGTTCAATGGCCTTAGGTTGGTTACTTGAATTCTGCCATGATTAATTGCAAATGTGACAAGTCAGAGCTTTTTAAAATCCAGTTGTTAAATACTTTACCATTATACGACTGGGCCCAAGGAAAATTTTAGGAGGTGTGAAGTAAGTTGCATTTTTACCCCAATTTTTCGCACATCCTTGTGTCTGTATCCTTTTATCACAACTTTCTAGGCCTTCATATTAAAGCTACAGTGTATTGGATATTCCTTTTTTCCTTGAATTTGGGCTGAGCCATGTGACTTATTTTGGTCAGTATAATATTAACAGATATCATGTAGATCCTTGAAAACACTTAAATGGTTGAACTTGTTTCTAGTGTCTCTGCTATTAGCGTGGGGGAAAAAAACATACTCTGGCAAGCTTGATCTGTTGGCCTAAGAATGATGAGATAAACATCAAGCTAAACCTCCTTTGGTGATGATTCACAAATTTTCACTGATAAACAAAGCCTCCCAGCCACTGTCAGCTCAGATGAGCCTAATCTCAGCAATTATGTAAGTTTGTGAGCCATAATATATGATTGCTATTTTAAATTACTGAGTTTCAAGATGGTATATTACACAGCAACAGTCAACTAAAAAACAATAGCAAGAAGAAATATATATATATATATATATATATATATATATATATATATATATATATATATATCTCCTCATCTCACTGTTCCTCCTCCCTCTGATCTCTTGCTGGTTCTCAGCAATGGCTGAAAACAATTGGAAATTAAGGACAAGTGAGTTCACCAATGTACTTTAAAGAGGTAAGACTACTAGGGCAAAAAGAAGATTAGAGAAGGGTGGAGATTGGAGCTGGAGAGATAAATAGAATATATCATAAACTTGCATGAAGAGAACTAAATAGTCCATATGTGACTTGAGTTTTGGATAAAAAGAGGAATGACTACAGCTGAAAACAGAGTGGTCAGATGGCATTAGATTATGAAATGATTATAGTCATGCACCACATTATTCATCTCCCAACCCCCTTTTTACTTATTTATTTTTAATCTTGAGACACGGTCTCACTAAGTTATGCAGGTGGCCTCTGGCCTTGAACTCATGATCCTCCTGCATTAGCCTCCTGAGGCATTGGGATTGCAGGTGTGAACAATGGTGCCTGGCCAAATTTCTTAGCTTGGGAAGTCGAGGTCAGCAGACTTTCTGAAGAAATGTTAGCACTTGCAACTTTAGATTCAAATTTCCCAATCACCTATGATGCATCCAAGGTTCCCTGCTAGAATTTTGTTAGTGTAGGAAAAACATGTATTTCCCCACTTTCACCACTGACTACTTCACAGATGAATTATAGATGACAGAATTTATTGTTATTCCTACAAAGCCCATCTTATATTCTCTTGACAATTGTCACTCTTGTTGAAATGAATAAAATCTACTTGCTTAAATTTCACATAACCCAATCTAACAGCAAGGTAAATTGAGAAATAGAGGCAAATATTACTATCTGACATTGTAGGTCTGGTGAAATTCAGGTCTTTTGTTTTGCTGAAAAGTATATGGAAGTTTGATACCAGGGCTAAATTATTGGAGATGGTAGAAAAGAGAGTAAGAATTGCTTATGGTTGTTCTCCGCATTCCCGCATACAGTTCTCATCATCATCAGTAAACATATTTATACACAGCAAGTCTGGTAAATTATTGCTGCACATGCTTTGGCACAGACTTGGCCCATTTCTGGCAGTTATAAAGCATGCACAGCAAAGTGAGGCACAAAGAAAAGAAACAGATATGAGTTGTACAGAACAGTGGCCATGAAAAAAGCAATTTTTTGACAGATCTTGTTGGGTACTGTTGTTAGGTGTCATGTAGTTTGATCTGACTCATAGTGACCTCAAACACAGCAAAATAAAGCACTACCCAACACTATGCCATGCACACAATCTTTTTATATTTGGGTCCATTTTTGCACCCCTCTCTCTTCTCATTTTAACACATGCCACATCATCAAAGTGAGGCCCCAGGGTTTTACTCTATTCCAATCAGTAACGTCAACTTTACTTTGAGGAGGCAACTCTTTGCTGGTTGTTTCTTGAATGCCTTCCAGTCAGGGACCTAATTTTCTGGCACTATATTTGACAGTGCTTCTCTGACCTTCATAGGGTTTTCAATAGCTAGTTATTTGGGGATTGGGCTGCTGGGTCATTCTCCCTAGTTTATTTTAGTCTGGAAGCTCAGCTGAAACCTGTCCATCATGGATGGTCCTCCTGGTATCTGAGATACTGTTGACATAGTTTTCATCATCCTAGCAACATGCAAGCCACAACAGCATAACAAGCTGACAGACATATGGGGGTTTTTGAATCTTAGTAATCTAATAATTAGGGTTCTAAGAGACAGGAATTCCATCTTGCTATGATAGAAGAGAAAAATGAACTGAACTGCTTTGTGTTAAAGCTAAGTAAAAGCCTTTAACCCTTTCAGGGGTATTTGCATTTTAAGAGGATCTCAGAGAGGGATTAATACTTACCATACATTTATAAATAACTTATGGTGACATTTCAGGAAGAAGCATGAGACAAGACTACTAATTATGGAAATTGGGAGAATCATATTGCTCTTCAAATCACATGAATATATGCAAGGTAGCTCTTGCTCAGTGCTAGCCAAATCACACAGTGATAAAGGCCACCTATACTGTCCAGGTGCAGTTCCTTTCAGAGCACTTTATCTTAGACAGAGATTCAGAAAGAGATATAAGTACTTTTATGCTAGAGAATCCACTCTTCTTATATATTGCAACAACATCCAAAGTTAGAAATGTGAAAGAATTAAAGAACTACCTTAATATTTTACAATTAATAGTTTGAGTCTTTAAATTCTGCAGTTCAGCATGGTATACTACTCCCACTGACCTGGACCTATACTCTTCTTTAGTTAGATAAAGGTGGTAACAGATCATATAGCAGTATTATTAGTTGTATATTTATGATGTATCTAGTTTCAAGAGACTAAAGTGGTTTAAAATAAAATGGACACAATAAAACAGGCTGCTACATAAGCCAACAGTCAAAAGACAACACGTTGATGTATATGTTTGGTAGAGATGGGTGGGCGACTTTCTTAGAAGCAAAAGAGAGAAAAACAATGACCATAAAACCTAAGCTAATAATTTATAGCACAAAACCTTGTCCTTAGCTTCCTAGAAGCCAAGTCAACAGGCAAAATATAATTGTTTCTATATCTCTTTCTGATAAAAAAGCAAACCAGATGCCATGGGCATTTCTTAAATCCCTGACATCACTGTATTCTTCACGGAAGAGTACTCTGATTTTTATTTTGGGATGCATATATCCCACTAATGTTCTTTATATTTTAGGTGAGACTACCAGCCTCTCCTCTGGCTTCAGAGGTGGGCCCAAATCCAATTTTGGTCAATTAGGTTTTCTATCCCTAGGATGGGGGTCTGGGATTTAGTTCAGTTGGTAGAGCACTGCTCTGTGCTCTCTAATGTCCCAAGCTTGATTCTCAAAAATGGGAGAAGGATGTGGCAATCCACTCCTGAGGCAATCCTGAAACAATCAGCCATTGACAACCCTATGAGGGTCACTCTGATTCAGAAATAACTTGATGGCACCTAGCAACAATAATCTCTAGGATACAGGACTAAGTTCAGAGATAGTCACAATAACAAATGAAACCAATGTTATTCAGTACTGAGACTGCTCTGGAAGCATTCCTCTGAACTTACAGCTGGACCAATAGGAGCCGTGAGCTTATGGAGGTACCAATGGTAATGTGCAGCTATGTAATGTCACAATTATTGGAATAGGGCAGAGAAAGTCAAATCAGATTATAGCTTTCATAATTCATATTTTATCTAGAGATAAAATTTAAGGTGTGGAGGGGTGAATTCTGAGTATGTTCTATGAATCAGAGACCTTCAAAGTGGAGTAAGTGCACCCACAAGAAATATGTATGATGACTGTTTTTGGTGTGGAAAGAAAATACTGGAATTGGCCCAGGGCGGTGGCACACACTTGTAATCCCAGCAACTTTGGGGGTGGAGGCAGGAGGATTGCAAGTTAGAGGGTAGAGGAAGCTTGTATAACTTAGAAAGACCATGTCCAAAAAAAAAGTAAAAGATGGGCTAGGGGTGTAGGTTAGTGGTAGAGTGCTTACAAAGCAAGCATGAAACCCTGGGTTCAGTACCACAACACTGCAAAAAGGGGGGGGGAATTAGAATTTCTATATGCGTTTATTTTTAACATATAAATAAGAAAGAAAATAAAATTTTCGTATATTTAACATGGGAATCAATAATATTATATGTTAAAAGAATTACAACCTATTTGGGGTATATGTTCGAATGTTTCTAACTGATAGGAACATATATATATATATATATATATATATATATATATATATATATATATATATATATGATGTTGTTGTTAGGTGCCGTTGAGTCGAGTCCAACTCATAGCGACCCTATGTACAGCAGATCAAAATATTTGCCAATTCTGTGCCAGGCAAACCATCTTATTTATGTTTAAAACCATTGTTGCAGACACGGTGTCAATCCATCTGGTGGAGGGTTTTCCTCTTTTGCATTGACTTGCCACTCTCCCATACATGATGCACTTCTCCAGTGATTGATCTCTCCTGATTACATGTCCGAAATATGTAAGACGCAGTCTGGCCATTCTTGCTTCCAAGGAGCACTCTGGTTGCACTTCTTCTAGGACAGATCTGTTGGTTCTTTTGGCAGTTCATGGTATATTCAATAGACATCTCCAGCACCACAATTCAAAAGCATCAATTATTTTTCTGTCTCCCTTGTTCAAAGTCCAGCTATCAAAACCATATGATGCCACTGAAAATACCATGTCATTAGTCAGACACACCTTCATCTTCAATGTGACATCTTTGCTTTTCAATACTCTAAGGAGATCTTTGCTGCAGCTTTTTCTAGAACAATGCATCTTTTGATTTCTTGACTACTGCTTCCATGGGTGTTGATTATAGAGCCAAGCAAAGCAAAACTGTGGACAACCTCAATCTTTTCTCCGTTTATTTTGAAGTTGCATGCTGACCCAGTTGTAAGGATTTTTGTTTTGCTGATGTTTAGTCGTAACCCATATTGAAGGCTATGATCTTTGATCTTCATCAGTAAGTGTTTTAAATCCTCTTCACTTTCAGCAAGCAGAGTTTTGTCATCTGAATAACACAGGTTGTTAATGAGTCTTCCTCCAATCTTGATGCCGCATTCTTCCTCATAAAGTCCAGCTTCTCAGATTATTTGCTCAGCATGTAAACTGAAGAGATAGGGTGAAAGTATACAGCCCTGGCACACACCTTTCTCAACTTTAAACCACGCAGTGCTTCCTTGTTGTATTCAAACAACTGTCTCCTGGTTCATGTACAGATTTCTCATGAGCACAATTAGGTGTTCTGGTATTCCCATTTTCCAAAATGTTATCCATAATTTGTTATGATCCACACAATAAAATGCTTTTGCATAGTCAATAAAACATAGATAGACTTCTTCTGATATTCTCTGCTTTCAGCTAATATCCACCTGACATCAGCAATGATGTCCCTGGTTCCCCGCCCCTTTCTGAATCCCTCTTGTTTTTCCAGTAATTCCCTCTCTATATACTGCTGCAGTCACTTCTGAATGATCTTTAGTAGAATTTTCCTTTTGTGCGATACTAATGATATTTTCCAATAGTTTACACATTCAGTTGGATCCCCTTTTGTGGGAATAGGCACAAATATGGATCTCTTCCAGTCAGTTGGCCAAGTAGCTGTTTTCCAAACCTGTTGGCACAGACATGTTAACACCTCCAGTGCTGCATCTGTTTGTTGAAACATCTCTATTGGTATCCAATCAATTCCTGGAGCCTTGTGTTTCTCCAGTTCTTTCAAGGCAGCTTCCACTTCGTCCTTCAACACCATTGGTTCCTCTTCGTATGCAACCTCTTGGAATGGTTGGTCATCTACCAATTCTTTCTTGTATAATGACTCTGTGTATTCTTCCCATCTTCTTTTGATGTTTCCTGCATCATTTAATATTTTCCATGTAGAATCTTTCACTACTGCCACTCGAGGCTTGAATTTTTTCTTCACTTCCTTAAGCTTGAGAAACAGAGTCCGTTCTTCCCTTTTGGTTTTCTGCCTCCAGCTCCTTGCACATGGCATTATAATATTTGTTTTTGTCTTCTCGACCTGCCCTCTAAAATCTTCTGCTTAGTTCCTTAACTTCATCATGTCTTCCTTTTACTTTAGCTGCTCGACATTCAAGAGCAAGTTCTACTGCCTCTTTTGACATGTAATTTGGTCTTTTCTTTTTTTTTTCTTGTCTTTTTAAGAACTTTTTGCTTCCTTCTTGAATGATATCTTTTATGTCATGCCACAACTCTTCTGGTCTCCTATCATTTGTGTCTAATGCATTAAACCTAGTTTTGAGGTGGTCTCTGAACTCAGGTGGGATACACTCAAGGTCATATCGTGGCTCTCCTATACTTGCTCTAATTTTCTTCAGCTTCAGTTTGAACTTGCATATGAGAAGTTCATGGTCTGATCCACAGTCAGCACCTGGTCTTGTTTTGACATTTTGTACAGAGCTTTTCCATCTTCTCTTACCACATATGTAGTCAATTTGATTCCTGTATGTTCCATCTTGTGAAGTCCATGTGTATAGTCTCTGTTTATGTTGTTGAAAAATGTATTTGTAATGAAAAGGTCATTGGTCTGACAAAATTCTATCATGCGATCTTCAGCTTCATTTCTGTCACCAAGACCATATTTTCCAACTCCTGAGCCTTTTTATTTATTTCCAACCTTTCCATTCCAGTCACCAGTGATTATCACTATGTCTTGATTCCATGTTTGGTCTATTTCAGATTGCAGAAGCTGATAGAAGTCTTCCTTTCTTCATTTGTGTCCTTAGTGGTGGGTGCATAAATTTGAATAATAGTCATATTAACTGGCCTTCCTTGTAGGTGTATGGATATTATTCTATCACTGACAACATTGTATTTCATGACAGATCTTGAAATGTCTTTTTTGATGATGAATGCAACCCCATTTCTCTTTCGTTTATCACTCCCAGCATTGTAGACCATATGATTGTCTGACTCAAAATGGCCTATGCTGGTCCATTTTGGCTCACTGAGGCCTTGAATGTCAATGCTTATGTGTTCCATTTCTCTTTTAACAATTTCTAATTTTCCTAGATTCATACTACATACATTCCACATTCCAATTATTAATGGATGTTTTCAGTTGTTTCTCCTCATTTTGAATCATGCCACATCAGCAAATGAAGGTCCCTAGGGCTTTACTCCATTTCCATCTTCATGGTAGACTCTACACTAAGGAGGAAACTCTTCCCCAGTAGTCTTTTGTGTGCCTTCCAACCTGGGGGTCTCATTTTCCTGCACTATATCTGACAGTGTTTCTTTGCTATTCGTAGGGTTTTCAATGACTAGTTGTTTTGGGAGTGGCTCGTCAGTGTCTCCTCCCTAGTCTGTCTTAGTCTGGAAGCTCAGCTGAAAACCTGTCCATCATGGGTAACCTTGCTCATATTTGTGGTACCAGTGGCATAGCTCTCAGCCTCATCATAATACACAAGCCCCCACAGTGTGGCAAATTGACAGAAGTGTGTATATATACATATGTATGTATGTATGTATGTATGTGTGTGTGTGTGTGTGTGTGTGTGTGTGTGTGTATTCAAACAAATTGGAGACCTCTGACCAAGATTATCCTAGAGGAAGCCTTCCTAAAGTGTGTTCTTCACTACACTACTACTCTTCTCTCCTTTTTGAAAGGTTTCCGAAGATATAAATAGGCACTGTATGTGAGGAAATTTTGCACAAAATGATCAATGCATTATACCCAGCAAGTGTTACTTCCACATGACAATCTGTTGTTGTTAGGTGCCTTCAAGCCAGTGTCCTCCTCGTAGCAATCCTATGTACAACAGGGGAAACACTATTGTCAGTGCCTCTTTGCCATTCATAGTGTTTCCAATGGCAGATTGTTTTTTTGGGAGTGGGTTGCTTGGTCCTTCTCCCAAGACTACAGCACCTGGTGTTCCCAGGTGGTCTCCCATCCAAGTACTGTCCAGGTCCGACCCTGCTTAGCTTCTGAGATCTGACAGGATCAGACATCACAGTGCTATTGCTGCAGACACATGTCAGTCCAGAATATTGATATTCCTCCAGTTGACATAATAATTCTCAAAAATTATTTTTATAGGTTATTAAATATTTCACCCCCATTTTTCTGTCACCTTGTTGTGCTGTATGGACTTGCATGTTGCTGTCATGCTAAAATCTATGCCCCTGTTATTTCAGATACCAGCAGGGTCACCCATGGTGGACAGGTTTCAGCTGAGCTTCCAGATTATGACAGACTAATTAGAAGGACCTTGATGCCCACACTCGAAACAATTAGCCATTGAAAACCCTATAAATAGCAGAGAAGCATTGTCAAGTATAGTGTCAGAAAATGAACTCCCCACACAGGAAGGCATTCAAGAAACAATTGGGAAAGAATTGCCTCCTCAAAGTAGAGTCAATATTAGTGATGGGAATGGAGTAAAGCCCTTGGGATCTTCTTTTGCTGATGTGGCATGACTTACAATGAAAAGAAACAGTGGCTCTAACAATGGGCTCAAACATAAAAAGATCATGTGCATGGCACAATGTTGAGATGTATTTCATTCTGCTGTACATAGGATGGTCTAATAACAACAAGAAATATTTCACAGTAGAAGAAACTAAAATCCTAATTGTTCCATGTGTGTCTGAGTATGAAAAATGAGAAACTTATCATGAAAATCTGAAATGATAATAATGAAATGCCATTTAAGTATTTTTTATTTTGTTTTATGAGAAAACCAAAAGTAAAGATTCCTTAATGCAACAGAAGTTTCCCGGCATCTTTATCACTGTGCCTTGGTATTTACTCCAAACTTTTTTTTTTTCCTGCGGTACTTAGGGGTTGAACTCAGGGCCCCACTTTTGTGTGTGTCTGTGTGGTACTGGGGTTTGAACTCAGGGCCTCGCGCCTGCATGCTTTGCAAGTGCTGTACCACTGAGCTGTGCCCCCAGCCCTTTTTTTTAAAATTTTTTGAGACAGGGTCTCTCTAAGTTATGCAGACTACCTCTGGTCTCAAATTTGCCATCCTCCCCCCTCCGTCTCCCTAGCATCTGGGATTATAGGTGTGCGCCACCACGGTTGGCAGGGCCTCACTTTTGCATGCTTTGCAAGTGCTGTGCCACTGAGCTGCACCCCGAGCCCATATTTTTTTTTACTTTTTGAGACTGGGTCTCCCTAAATTATGGAAACTGCCTCTGGTCTCAAACTTGCTTTCCTCCTGCTTCTGCCTCCCTAGCTACAGGGATTACAGGCATGCGCCACCATGCCCACCTGGTATTTACTCCAAATTTTTTCACCAGCCTACACTGTTCTTGCATTCTTATAATCACCAAACAGTAGGGCTGCTTCCTGTGAAACTTCCTCAGAGGCTGGGGCAAAAGTGACAAGTGAAGAGGTGAGTAGTGCAATAGTAATGGGGGAAAAGGCATATGCTTGGAAACATGACTTACTTTCTCCTTGGAACATACTGACATTGGAGGTTATAGCAAACAAAGCTGCTTTTGCATCTACTCAAAGTAAATTTAAAACCAAAGAGAAGATCTCCCTACTTCTAAACATCTTACTTACTAATCCCTGACAGGCACTTTAGGGAGACATTTCTTTAAGTAACTTCCTCTCCATGTCTAGATGTCTCTTTGCCAGTGTTTGTCACCTGGAGGACAAACATACTTTTCTATCCTGTCAAAGTAACTGAGCTTATCAGCATGCTTTTCTTATAATGAGAGGGACATAGAAGGCCTAGAGGGCTGAAATATGACTTCAAGTCTGGCTTCTTTCAGACATTCCCACGATCCAGGAGACCCTACGAAAGCCAGGGCTCTAAAGTGATCCCTTCCCAGTGTCCACCTGCCTCTCCTCCTCAACAGTATCTATTATCCGTCATATCTTTAGTAATGGTGCAATCATAAAAGTGGCTATTCAGCTCTGTTTTTCATGCTTTCATAATTGATTGCTCCACAAGCACTTGAGCTGGAAAAGCATGCAAATTCTGTGTATGTCCACCTGGTGCTTGAGGCCACCTGCCAGAGTACAGACATGTCCTGAGAGCTGTTATATTGCCATCTGGGAATGGAAGCAAAGAGGCATAAAAGCTGTAATTCCAACAGAGTCCAGATATGGTGGGTAGTTAAAGGTTTCATTTTACACCCAGCACATACACAACACCTGTGATGTCTAGCTTTCCACTCAACAGAAAATGAGGAAAAAGTGGATTTTGAATCCGAAAATAAAATACTTGGAGTCATGGTATTTCTTTGCCTTAGAGGCATAAAGTCTACCCGGGTTTTTGCCATTGTCTTACTGGGTGGCCTTTTGCAAGCTCATTCTCCTCTCTCCTCTCTGTACCTTATTTTTGCTATTTGTAACATTAGAAGGGTAGAATAAATGGTCATGGGTTCCCTATAGCTCTGATAGTCTCTCTGATATTATATTCCTTTTTTTTTGCAGTACTGGATGTCGAACCCAGGGCCTCGCACTTGCATGCTTTGCAAGTGCTAGACCACTGAGCTGCACCCCCAGTCCATGATTTTAGCTTTTGATACAGAGTCTCACTAAATTACACAGACTGCCTCTGGTCTTGCATTTGTGATCCTCCTTCCTCTGCCACCTGAGTTGCTGGGATTACCGGTGTGCACCACCGTGCCCGGCTTAATGTTCCTTTTCAATCTTTTTGCTTACTCTTTGGGAAATTATTATACACTCCCCTCATTATTCCTAAATTATTCTTCATTATTTCTAAATTACCTCTGACTTTCCCCACTTCCATTCCCATCATTACCCCTATGTTCTTGACTTGCCATCTTGATCCTCTCTTTTCTTATCAAATTTTCCCTAATGGGTCTGACATCAGGGAAAATACCAGCATAAAGACTTTTTAAAAGCTTCTCCATAAAAGTAACAATAACCATGGAAAAAATTATTAAAAATAACTTTTCAAATCTCTGAAAATTAATAAAAATCTTACAATAATCCCAGTTGCATTTATTATAGAAAAAATACCTAAATCTCAAAATGGTGAGTTTTCTGACCCTATATCTAACCCTATCTATCTGTGTTAGTTATAAAAATTGGTAGTCTACAGCTACAGTAACAACCAGCAGCCTGGCTGCAACCAGAGGGATCAGGATGGTAGTGGAGCTCTTTCAAAGCCCTATTCTCAGACACTGACATTTTATCTTTTGGGAAGTTTTCTAGGAAGCCCCACTTATATGCTTTGTCTTTTTACTTGACCTGATTCAGAGCTCAGTCAGTGTACACAGACTATTGTGGGTGCGATCAATGGCAATTACTTACCATTCCAACTGCCTGAGGCAGAAATAATAGTTGGGAGAAACCGCAAGTGGACTGAAAAATAATCCCCAAAAGACCTGAGGAATAGAAAGGTCCAAAGAAGGCTTTAAAAGTTTGGGTTTATTCCTAGAGTTTTGGAAGTTTGTGTGCATATGTGGGGCTGTGCCCATGTCCAACGATGTGAGTTTGCACAGTAAAAGCCCTAAACTCTAATATCTTACAGATCTTCAGACAGTGCAAAAGCAGAAAGTAAAAGCTAATGCAGAGGTATAAACTAGCTGCCTGAGTGTTGAAGGCATGCCTAAACTTATCTAAGAAGCTCAGTGAACTAGAGTAGGATATAGTCAAAGAAGTCCATGCTGAAATACATCATAACAGAAGAGCAAGGGCCAAAGACAATGATAGAACCTTGCAAGCATCAACAAAAAGTGATCCATCATATACCGAGAGTCTTCAATAAGATTATTCGCCGATTTTTCATCAGAATCCAGGGAGATGAAGAGGTCAAAAGGTTGGAAAAGGATATACTACGCAAACAGTAACAAAAAAGGAAATGAATGGATGTATTAACATCAGACAAAATAGACCTGAAACAAAAATTTCACCTAGCGACAATAAAGGACACTTTTAATAGTAAAATGGGAAGTCTATTTAGAAAATATAAGCCAGGTGCAGTGGTGCACACCTGTAATCTCGGTGACTCTGTAAGTGGAGGCAGGAGAATCACAAGTTTGAGGCCACAGGCAGCCTATGTAGCTTAGCAAGCCCCTGTCTCAAGATAAAAAAAAAATAAAGAACTAAAAAGAGGTGCAGCCTAGTGGTATAACACTTGCCAAGTATGTGCAAGGACCTGGGTTCAAACTCTAAGTACCATAAAAAAAGACATAGAAGTCACAGACATATATGCACTTAACAACAAAACCGAAATATACATAAGACAATAACTGAGAAAGTTGTAGGAAAAAATAGAAAATTCAGCAACAATAGTTGCCATTTTGACTAATGTTAATATAGCCAGCCATCTCTGTTTTTGTTACTGTTTGCATAGTATATCTTTTTCCAACATTTTGTCCTTTTCATCTCTCTGCATTCTGATGAAAAATTAGCTAGTAATCATATTGAAGCCTCCCTGAATATGATAAATGTACCATATTCTATGATAGGCAGAGCAAATAGAAGATCAAAAAGAAAATACAGGACTGAACAAAACTATGAACCACTAGAGACAATTATGGCACTTTCCATCAAAAAACAGCCAAATATATTATTCTCAAGCTACTTGGAATTTTCTCTAGGATTGTTGTTGTTGTTAGGTGCTGTCGAGTCGGGATCCGACTCATAGTGACCCTACATACAATAAGCGAAACACTATTGTCAGTGCTTCTCTGCTGTTCATAGGGTTTTCAATGGTGGATTATTTTGGGGGAGTGGGTTGCCAGGTCTGTCTCCCAAGCCTACAGCACCTGGTATTCCCAGGGGGTCTCCCGTTCAAGTGCAAACCAGGCCCGACCCTGCTTGGCTTCCGAGATCTGACGGGTTCAGATGCCACAGGACTATGGCTGCAGACTACTAAAAGTTAGGAAATAAATAAAATAAAATTTTATTTTATGCTATGAAATCATACCAAGCGTGCTTCACAATCATGATGGAGTGAAATTATAAATTAACAATTGAGGAAAATTTAGGAAAATTACAAACATGTGTAAATTAAACAATCTATCACTAAATAGCCAATGAGTAAAAGAATAAAACACAAGGCAAATTGGAAAATAGTTTTAAATGAATGAAAACAGACAATGTAAAATTAATGGGATGAAAATAAAGTTTTATTTAACAAGGAAGTCATAGCTATAATGCATTTAAAAAGGAAGATCTCAAATCAATACCCAAACATTCATCCTTAAGAAATTAGAAAAAGAGCAAAGTAAACTCAAAGCAAGTAGAAGAAAGAGAATAATGAAAATATATATTGGGGCAGAAATAATTAAAAGAGGAAATATAAAAATAAGAAATTAAACAAAGTTGCCATTTGGTCCAGAAATTTTACTCCTAGGTATCAACGGAAGAGAATTAAAACTACATTCTTACACAAGGACTTATCCACGAATGTTTATTTTGGAATCATTTGTAATAATCAAAAGGACAAATATATGTTGTTGTTTTTAGGTGCCGTCAAGTTGGTATCCGACTCATAGCGACCCTCATAGGGTTTTCAATGGCTGTTTCAGGATTGCCTTGGGAGTGGATTGCCAGGCCCTTCTCCCATTTTTGCAGTGCTGGGAACTGAACTCAGGACCTCAGAGACTGCAGCGCAGCACTCTACCAACTGAGCTAAATCCCAGTTCACAAATATATATATATATATATATATATATATATATATATATATATATATATATATATGGTGCTATGCATTTTATTTTACTCTGTTACTACCTTAAATGAGATTGTTTTAATTTCTTTTTCAGTTATGCTGCAATTTGTGTATAAAGTGCTACTATTTTTTATATATCAATTACAGTTTCCTGAATTAATTTATTATTTCTAACAGTTCTTTTCTTGTGGACTCTGATCATCACACATGCAGGATCATATCATCTGAAAACAGAGATAACTTTACTTCTTCCTTCCTATTTGAATGATTTTATTTATTATTCTTCTGTGATTGCTCTTCCTAGTACTTTCAGAACCGTATTGAATAGAAGTGGCACGAGTGAACATCCCTGCTTGCATGGGATCATAGTGGAAATAGTTATGGGATATCATCTCCTACATATTAGGATGACTATTATCAAAAAGTCCAAAGATAAATTTTGGTAAGATTGTGGAGAAAAGGTAACTCATGTACGCTATTGGCACACTTTGGCACATCCATTATGGAAAAGAATACGAAGGTTCCCAAAGAAATTAAAAATAACTGGGCACCATGGCACACATCTATAATCCTAGCAGGTGGAATATAGAAGCAGGAGGATCACACGTTTGAGGCCAAAGGCAGCCTGAGTAATTTATCACAACTCTGTCTCAAAATAAAAATTAAAACGAGTGGGTGTCAGGTACAGCTCAGGGGTCAATCCCTTGCCTAGCATGTGCAAGGCCCTGAGTTCAACCCTCCAGTAATGAAAAAAAGAAAAGAAGAAAGAAAGGGAAAAAAGGTTAAAATTAGAACTACCATATCACCTAACAGTCCCTTTTCTGGGCATATTTTCAAGAGAAATATAATAGCCTTTTGATAAAAATATCTGCAGCCTCTGTTCATTGTAATAGCATTCAAAATGACCAGATATGGAAACCACCTAAGTGTGGATAAAGAAACTTTAGTATATGTATATAAGGGAATATTATTGAGCCTTAAAAATGAAAGAGACCTTGCCATTTACCACAACATGGATGAACCTGGAAGACATTATGTTAAGTGAAATAAGCTAGAAACAGAAAATATTCCAAAATCTCACTTATATGTGGAATATAAAAAACTATATGTACAGATATATAGAGCAAAACAATGAATGTCAAGGCCAAATGGGGGAAGAAATGGAGAGATGTGGGTCATAGGAAACAAATAAATAGATATATGGGTTGAAGAAAACTAAAGTTTCATATACAACATGAGAAATACAGATAATATATTATGTATGAGACTCATGCTGAATGAATACAGTTTAGCTGCTCTTGCCACAAAACAAATGGGTAGTTGTGTAAGATAATAGATGTGTTAATTTGGTTACTATACTAACATTTCTACTCTTTATATATGTGTCCCATAGCATCTTGTTGTATATCTTAAATACATACAATAAAATTTTTATTTTTTAAAGAAAAGTAGAAACAATCTACAGTGTAGTTATTGTAATAGAGATCCCTCCCTATCACAAATAATGAAGTTGAAGCTTCAAGAAATTAAGCAACTCACCTAAAGTTTTCACATAACAAGTAGCATAAATGAGGCTAGAATAAATGTTTTATGATTCCAAAATCATTATTTTGTGCATACTATTAACTCTTTCTTTTAAATTTTATAAAACAGTACAGATAAAAAAGTGGGGATTGATATAAGCTTGATTGTGCATTATTTTGTCAAGGTAGGAAGCTAATAAGCAAAAACAACAACAAATTACTTTATAATGATACTAAAAATTAGGAAAACAAACAGAGAATAAAGTACAGGGTTATTTTTTAACTAAATACTTCATTATAGGGAAAATCTGGATAACTTTATAAAATGCTTGCCACATTGCCCTGAAGTTCTAGTTTGCCTCAAGGATAGTCACGGATCAATGACATTTAGGAAATAACTAATTCCATGTTTGTGGAAGTCTTAGCAGATATTTTATTGGTGAGAAGATGAATAAAATTCTTTAGTTTCAATGTCACTGTGAACTTATGCAGTAATAATGTTTACATTATCTATGATTCATTTGCTTTTATTGGGACAAATATAATTACTTGTGTTTGAAGACAAAAGATATGTCAAGTGAAGAAAACCTGTGTCCCTTATTTACTGTCACAAACATAAGATGTGAGTGAAAATACCGTGGTATGATTTAGGCACACTTTTGTCTTCAATGTGACATCCTTAACATTCAGCACTTTAAAAAGGTCTTTTGCAACAACTTTTCCCAATGCAATGTCTTGACTGCTGCTTCCATGGGTGTTGATTGTAGAACCAAATAAAGCAAAATCTTGGACAACCTCAATCTTTTCTCCCTTTACCATGAAATTCCTCACTGACCCAGTGGCAAGGATATTTTTTCCTTTTCCTTTTTCTTTTTCTTTTCTTTCTTTCTTTTTTTTTTTTGTTTTTTTGTTTTTTTGTTTTTTGAAGTATTGGGGGTTGAGCCCAGGGCTCTCCTGCCTCCACCTCCCAAGCCGCTGGGATTACAGGCGTGTGCCACCACGCCCGGCCAGATATTTGTTTTCTTGATGTTGAGGTGTAATCCATACTAAAGGCTGTGCTCCTTAATCTTCATCAGTAAATGTTTCAAATCCTCTTCATTTTTAGCAAGTAAAGTTGTTCATCTGCATAACGCAGGTTGTTAATGAATCTTCCTCCAATCCTCATGCCACATTCTTCTTCATAAAGTCCAACTTCTCAATCACTTGCTCAGTATAATGATTGAAGAAGCTCAATGAAAGGAGACAGCCCTGACACACAACTTTAAATCCTGCAATGTTTCCTTGTTCTGTTTGAATAACTACCTCCAAGGATATGTACAGATTCCTCGTGTGCTCAATTAGCTCAATTAGTGTTCTGGTACTTCCATTCTTTTCAATGTTATCTATAATTTGTTGTGATCCATGCAGTCAAATGCCTTTGTGTAGTCAATAATACATGGATAGGCATCTTTCTGGTATTCTCTGCTTTGGCCCAATATCCATCTGACATCAGTAATGATGTACCTGTTTCCACATCCTCTTCTGAATCTAGCTTGAATTTCTGGCAGTTCCCTCTCAATATACAGCTTCAGTCACTTTTGAATGTTTTTAGCACAATTTTACTTGCATGAGATATTAGTGATATCAATTCAATAATTTTCACATTCAGTTGGATCCCCTTTCTTGGGAGAAAGTACAAATATGGATTTCTTCCACTCAGTTGGCTAGATAACTATTTTCCAAATCTCTTGGCATAGACAAGTGAGTACCTCCAGTGCTGCTTCTGTTTGTTGAAACACCTCAATTGGTATTCCATCAATTCCTATAGCCTTGTATTTGGTCAATGCCTTGAAGGCACCTTTCACTTCTTCAATCAGTACCATTGGTTCCTGATCATATGCAAACTCCTGAAATGGTTGATCCACCACCAGTTTCTTTTTTGGGTATGATGACTCTCTATATTCCTTCTATCTTTGTTTGATTTTTCCTGTGTTGTTTAACACTTTCTGTGTAGAATCCTTCACTATTGCCACTTGAGGCTTGAATTTTCCCTTCAATTCTTTAAGCTTGACCATGTTTGTGGCTTAACAGAATTAATATTTCGAAATGGCTATTTTACTGAAATCCATCTACAGATTTAATGAAATGTCCACCCAAATTCCAATGAAATTCCTGAAAGAACTAGAGAAAACCATTTTACAATCCATACATGAACACAAAGCATACCAAATAACCAAAGAAATCTTGAGCAATAAAAGCAATGTTGGAGGTATCACAATACCAGACTTCAAATTATGCTCCAGAGCCATCATAATTAAAACAACATAGTAATGGTATGAAAACAGTCATGTAGAACACTTGAATAGAATGGAGGACCTAGAAATAAACCCACAGAGCTACAACCATCTAGTTCTCAATAAGGGTGCCCAAATCATGCATAGAAGAAAATACAGTCTCTTTAACAAATGATTCTGGGAAAACTGGATGACCACATGTAGAAGAATAAAATTAGAGCCCTGCCTCTCAAGCTGTATAAAAACCAACTCAAAATGGATTAAAGACCTTAACATAAAACCTGAAACTTGGAAATACTAGAGGAAAACATAAAAATCACTTCAAGTATCAGGAATAGCCAATGACTTTCTTAGCAGGACTCCAATAGATCAGAAAATAAAAAGAATAGACAAGATGAGATTGCGTCAAATTAAAAAGTTTCTGCAAAGTAGAGAAAACAATTAACAGAGTGAAGAGACAGCCTACTGAATAGAAGAAAATCTTTGCCAGCTATTCATCAGACCAGGGATTAATATCCAGAATATATAAAGAAATAAAAAATTAGACACCAAAACAATAAATTAACCAATCAAGAAATGAGCAAATAAACTGAATGGATACTTTTCAGAAAAAGAAATACAAATGGACAATAAAAACTCTTAGTCATTAGAGAAACTCAAAGCATCATTGAGATTGTATCTCACCCCTGTCATAATGGTTTCTATCAAGAAAACAAAAACAAAACAAATAATAAAAGCCACAGATGCTGGCAAGGGTCCAGGGAAAACTAACCCTTATACAATGTTGACTGGGATGCAAGTTAGTACAGCAACTAGGGAAATCAATATGGAAATTCCTCAAAAATGTAAAGATAAAATTCCTATATGATCCAAGCACACCACTCATGAATATATATCTGAAGGAACCAAATCAGAATATAATAGAAATACCTGCACACATGTTTATTGTGGCATATTCACAAAAGCCAAGTCATGGAATCAGCCTAGGTGTTCATCAATGGATGAATAGATGAAGAGAATGTGCTATACATAAATGATGGAGTATTATTCAGTCATAAAGAAGAACAAAATCATGGTATTTACAGGAAGATGAATGGAACTGATAATCATGTCAAGTGAAATAAACTAGACTCAGAAAGACAATTATAACATGTTTCCTCTCAAATGTAGAATATAGAAACAAAAATAAAAGCATAACAGGGAGTACTAAGATAAAGGAAGGGGACCATGGGGACATCAGAAGGGATAAGTAAAGGTAATAAAGGGATGAATATGATC
>VMDO01011783.1:0-65183 GCA_007922755.1 Pedetes capensis | reverse complement strand
AACAGGGGAAACACTATTGTCAGTGCTTCTCTGCTGTTCATAGGATTTTCAATGGCAGATTGATTTTTGGGAGGGGGTTGCCAGGTCCTTCTCCCAAGCCTACAGCTTCTGGTGTTCCCAGGTGGTCTCCCATCCAGGTACTAACCAGGCCTGACCCTGCTTAGCTTCCGAGATCTGACGGGATCGGATGCCACAGGGCTACCGCTGCAGGCTTCAATTTATACGCTGAGCAAATAATCCAAGAAGCTGGACTTTATGAGGAAGAACGTGGCATCAAGATTGAAGTAAGACTCATTAACAACCTGCGTTATGCAGATGACACAACTCTGCTTGCTGAAAGTGAAGAGGATTTAAAACATTTACTGATGAACATCAGAGATCATAGCCTTCAATATGGTTTGCGACTAAACATCAACAAAACAAAAATCCTTATGACTGGGTCAGCATGCAACTTCACAATCAATGGAGAAAAGATTGAGGTTGTCCAAGATTTTGCTTTGCTTGGCTCTATAATCAACACCTGCGGAAGCAGCAGTCAAGAAATCAAAAGACACATTGCTCTAGGAAAAGCTGTGGCAAAAGATCTCTTTAGAGTATTGAAAAGCAAAGATGTCACATTGAAAACGAAGGTGCGTCTGACTCATGCCATGGTATTTTCAGTGGCATCATATGGTTGTGAAAACTGGACACTGAACAAGAGAGACAGAAAAAGAATTGATGCTTTTGAATTCTTTCAAAAGGTGCTGGAGACATCTATTGAATATACCATGGACTGCCAAAAGAACCAACAAATCTGTCCTAGAAGAAGTACAACCAGAGTGCTCCTTGGAAGCAAGAATGGCCAAACTGCGTCTTACATATTTCGGACATGTAGTCAGGAGAGAACAATCCCTGGAGAAGGACATCATGTTTGGGAGAGTGGCGGGTCAATGCAAAAGAGGAAAACCCTCCACCAGATGGATTGACACAGTGTCTGCAACAATGGGCTTAAACATAAATAAGATCGTTTGCCTGGCACAGAACCGGCAAGTGTTTCGATCTGCTGTACATAGGGTTGCTATGAGTTGGACTCGACTCGATGGCACCTAACAACAACAACAACAACAACAACAACAACATATACTTGTGATGATGCAGTATTTGTCTTTCTATGCCTGGCTTATTTCACTTAGTGTAATGCCCTCCAGATCATTCCATGTTGTTGCAGATGGCATGATTTCCTTCCTTTGAGAGTTAACTTTTCTTTCCTTTTTTTAATTTTTAAATATACATGCAACACAGAATAAGTTTTCTTTGTCAAAAATTAAAACATTACAGATAAAATTGAAAGATGTCTTTGATAGTCCACTCAACTCATCTGTGTGCATATGCACAGATCACGGTCTAGGTTGTCATCCCTAAATTCCACCAACATAACTACTGATATTAGTTTAGAAGGTACCCAAACATTTCCCTGTGAGTTTTAACAAATACAAAAAGCAACAAGAGAGAAAAAAATGGAGTGCAGCTTTTAAATTAAATTCTCAGCACAGGCTAAAAATTAAATTTCTGGATTCAGGGAGTTCTGACTTGAAATCCCATATCTGACACTTTGTAGTTTTGAGAAAATTCCTTATTCTCTCTCTTTGCCTTATTTTCTTCAGTTGCACAATAAGGTAATAAGTGTGTTTATTTAAATTATTTATCTATTGCTACGTAATGAATTATGGTGCTGGACACAGTTATTGAATATACCATGGACTGCCAAAAGAACCAACAGATTTGTCCTAGAAGAAGTAACCAGAGTGCTCCTTGGAAGCAAGGATGGCTAGACTGCATCTTACATATTTTGGACATGTTGTCAGGAACATGTTCTTTCTCCCTGGAGAAAGACATCATGTTTGGGAGAGTGGCAGATCAACGAGAAAAAGGAAAACCCTCCACCAGATAGACTGGCACAGTGTCTGCAACAATGGGCTTAAACATAAATAAGATCATGTGCCTGGCACAGAATCAGGGAGTGTTTCATTCCACTGTACATAGGGTCGCTATGAGTCGGACTCTACTTGAAGGCACCTAACAACAACAACAACGTAATAAATTAACCAAAAATGTAGAGCCTAACATAATATTCAGGGCTGGGATTTAGCTCAGTTGGTAGAGCGCCACTCTGCAGTCTCTTGAGGTCTCGAGTTAGACTCCCAGCACCACACAAATGGGAGAAGAACATGGTAATCTACTCCCGGAACAATTAGCCATTGAAAATCCTGTGAGGGTTGCTATGAGTCAGGTAAGATTCGACGGCACCTAACAACAACAACATAATATTCATCTCATACATTTTCTGTGGGTCAGGAATCTGGAAAAGAGTTAGCTGGTTGGTTCTGGCTCAGGGTATCCCATGATATCACTGTCAACTAAAGGCTTGATTGAACTAGAGTGTATTGAACTAGAGTCAAAGCAGCAACTGACAAGAGCCCTGCATTCCTGGCTACATGGGCCTCTCCATGTATGTGTTCTATGACATGACAGGTGGCTTGCCCCAGCAAAAAAGATCTGACAAAGGAAGAGAAATGGATCAACCAAGGTGGAAGCAAGGTGGAAAATGTCCTTTATAATCTAATCTCAGAGGTGTCATGCTGTTATTTCTGCTGAATTCTGATCACACAGACAAATCCTGGTATGATGTATTTATATAAAAGGGTGTAAGCACCATCAGGGAAGAGTCCTTGGAGACCTTTGTGAGGACTTAGTGCTGTACTACCAATATAGGATTGTTAAGAATCAAATGGAATGATGCCTTTCAAACATTTCTCTCATCTCCTGGAACACTAACGATGGCAAAAAAAAAATATTAGCCAATACAATTCTCAAAAACAAAATAAAATGACCTAAGAGCTTCTGGTAAGTAATTTCAATATTTTATTCATCTGTTATATAGTTTCTATCCAAAATACACAGTACTAGTACTATGTATTATACATATGGTACCCTCATATAAAATTTATACCAGATTTCAAAGGCTTAGTACAAAAAGAGTATCTGCTATCTAAATAACAATTTTATATCGATTATACTTTCAAATGATAACATTCTAGATATGTTAAATACAATATATTTTTAAATTAGTTTCACTTGTTTTTTTTAATGTCACTACTTTGTTATTAGGTACCATTGAGTCAGTATCCAACACATAGTGACCCTATGTATAGCAGGCAAAACACTATTGTTAGCGCTCCTCTGTTATTCATAGGGTTTTGAACGGCTAATGTCACTACTTGGAAATTTAAAGTGTTGTAGCTCATACCATATATCTATCTGTGGACAGTGCTGAAAATATTGGCAGAACACATAGTTATCCTGTTTCATACTTAAACTCTCTATGATATCATTGGATAATCTGCTTTGGATTTCCTAAATAATTCACTTAAGCATTTCACATTCTTGCTTTAGAGAAGAAGTGCATTTTCCCCTTTGAGTTTGGTGAGATCCAGGCAAGAAGTCCCTCTCTGTGTCTTTGTGCTAGTTTCTAAAGGATTCACAAATTATAACCTACCTTATATAACAGGGACTTTGAGAATCCATGTTCTGCCAGATAGTTATATGGAAGAAAACTCCAGAACCCATATCTGGGTGTAATGAGTTCTAGGAAAAGAAAGTTCCAGTCAGTTTTGAATGATCTTTAGCAAAATTTTTCTTGCATGCGATATAAATGATATTGTTCAATAGTTTCCACATTTAGTTAGATCCCCTTTCTTGGGCATAGGCACAAATATGATCTCTTCCAACCAGTTGGCCAGGAAACTGTTTTCCCAATTTCTTGGCATAAACAAGTGAGCACTAATTCTACCAAAGCTTAAGAAGAATTAACACCTATTTTACTCAAACTATTTCAAAAAGTAAGAAAGGAAGGAGCACTCCCAAACTCATTCTATGAAACCACCATCACCCTGATACCTAAACCAGGCAAAGGTACATTTAAGAAAGAAAACTACAGACCAATTTCCCTGATGAACATACATGCAAAAATATCTCAACAAAATCTTGGCAAACCGAATTCAGCAACATGTAAAAAAAAGATTATACATCATGACCAAGTGGGCTTTATTCTACAGACGCAAGGCTGGTTCAACATAGGAAAATTGATCCACATAATTCAACATATCAAGAGACTTGCAAACAGAAACCACATGATCATTTCAATTAATAATGAGAAGGCCTTTGACAAAGTGCAACACCCTTGCATGATAAAAACCCTGGAGAAGACAGGCATAGTAGGAAAATATCTCAACATCATAAAGGCCATTTATGACAAACCTACAGCCACTATCATATTAAATGGAGAAAAGTTGAAACCACTTCCTCTAAGATCAGGAACAAGACAAGGATGCCCACTCTCTCCTATCTTATTCAATATTGTGTTTGAAGTCCTAGCCAAAGCAATTAGATAAGAGAAAGAAATCAAAAGGATACAGACAGGCAAAGAAGAGGTCAAATTGTCCTGATTCTCAGATGCATGATCCTTTACCTAAAATACCACTGAAACATCTCTAGAAAACTTTTATACCTAATTAACTCATTCAGCAAAGTAGCAGGATACAAAATTAACACTCAAAACACTCAGTAGCCTTCCTTTACACCATTTGTGGGCAGGAAGAGAAGAAAATTAAGGCAACAATCACTTTCACAACAGCCCACCAAAAATTTAAATACTTAGGAATCAGTCTAACCAAATACCTTGAAGATTTCTACAAAGAAAACTTCAAAACACTAAAGAAAGAAAGCGCAGGGGATACTAGAAGGTGGAAGGACTTCCCCGGCTCATGGATTGGGAGAATCAATGTTGTAAAAATTGCTATACCACCAAAAGCAATTTACAGATTTAATGCAATTATCATTAAAGTTCCAATGACAGACTTTGCAGAAATAGAAAAAATAACCCAAAAAATTCATGTGGAAACACTAAAGACCACATATAGCCAAAACAATCTTAAGCTCAAAACCAGTGTAGGTGGGATCACAATCCCTGACTTTAAACTATACTACAGGGCTATCAGAGCAAAAACAACTTGGTACTGGCACAAAAATAGGCCTGAAGACCAGTGGAACCGAATTGAAGACCCAGAGATACAGCCATGCATACATAGCCACCCAATATTTGACAAAGGAGCTAAGCATGAAAACTGGAGAAAAGATATCCTCTTTAACAAATGGTACTAGGAAACTTGGATTTCCACCTGCAGAAAAATGAGAATAGACCTGTACCTCTCAGTCTGCACGAGAGTTAATTCCAGATGGTAAAGGATCTCAACATAAAACCAGAAACCTTAAAATTACTAGAAGAAAACATATGCAACACGCTCCAACACATAGGCACAGAAAAGCATTTCCTTAATAAGATTCCAATTGCTCAAGAAATTACAGCAAGAATAGACAAATGAGATTACATGAAATTAAAAAGCTTGTTACATCAAAGGAAACAATCAATAGAGTTAAGGAGGAGCCCACTAAATGGGAGAAATCTTTGTGTCCTACACACCTGACAGAGGACTAATTTCTAGAATTTACAAAGAACTCAAGAAAGCAAATCCCAAGACAACAAATAATCCAGTACATAAGTGGAAAAAGGAACTGAACAGACAGCTCTCAAATGAAGAAGTTCACAAGGCTACGAAGCACATGAAAAATGCTCAATATTCCTAGCCATTAGGGAAATGCAAATCAAAATAACTCTGAGATTTCACCTAACTCCAATAAGAATGGCCAAGATCAACAAAACAAATAATAACAAATGCTGGCAAGGTTGTGGAGAAAAAGTAACCCTCTTACACTGTTGGTGAGATTGTAAATTGGTTCAACCACTTTGGAAATTAATATGGAGATAGCTCAGAAAACTAAAAATAGAATTGCCATATGACCCAACTACACCACTACTGGGAGTATGCCCAAAGGGAGATAAGGCATCATACCACAGAGACAACTTGCATCTCCATATTCAATGCAGCACTTTTCACAACAGCAAGGATATGGAACTAAGCCAGGTGCCCATCAATAGAAGAATGGATAAAAATTATGGTACATATACACAATGGACTATTACTCAGCAATAAGAAAAATGAAATAATGTCATTTGTAGCCCAAAGGGAGATGAGGCATCATACCACAGAGACACCTGCATCTCCATATTCAATGCAGCACTTTTCACAACAGCAAGGATATGGAACCAAGCCAGGTGCCCATCAATAGAAGAATGGATAAAAATTATGATATATATGCACAATGGAATACTACTCAGCAATAATAAAAATGAAATAATGTCATTTGTAGCAAAATGGATGGAACTGGAGAACATTATCTTAAGCGAATGAACACAAGCTCAAAATGAGAAAATATGTATGTTCTCACTCATATGTGTGAGCTGAGTCTTACTTAATAGAAGAAAAATCCTACACATAAATTGATATATAAAAAATGCACAATTAAACTGAGCAATGAAGGATCAATATAAAGAGTAGAAAGGAGGGAGGGAACTATCAGGGGGAAGAGAAGATTGTCAAAGGTGGGATGGGGAGGAGGGTCGATATGGAGGGATAAGGGGGGAGGGGTCGATCTCAATATAAACAGCACAACCTCATGAGTACATTGGAAAAATAGGGGAATCTAACCCAAATATGCATTTTAGTTTTACTTCATTATTAGCCATAAGGCTCTATAAACCTTGTTGTTGTTGTTAGGTGCCGTCGAGTTGGTATCCGACTCATAGCAACCCTCATAGGGTTTTCAATGACTGACTGTTTCGGGATTGCCTTGGGAGTGGGTTGCCAGGTCCTTCTCCCATAAACCTTGTAGGTTGATGAAAGTCTTGCCACAAGTGATATAATGGATGCATGATGGAAAAAGCCAATGTATTACTTGTACCCCATCATCATTTACTAACAAAGAGAGATAAAATAAAGAAATTTTCAAAAAGTAAATTGTTATTAACTATAGTCACCATGTAAAATAAATCTCATGAACTTATTGCTCCTCAGAATAAATAAATAAACAAACAAGTGAGCACCTCCATTGTTGCACCTATTTGTTGAGACATCTCTATTGGTATTCCACCAATTCCTGGAGCCTTGTGCTTTGCCAATACCTTTAAGGCAGCTTCCACTTCATCCTTCAGTGCCATTGATTCCTGATCATATGCACTCTCTTGAAATGGTTGGTCATCCACCAATTCTTTTTGGTATAATGTCTCTGTATATTCCTGCCATCTTCTTTTGATGTTTGCTGTGTCATATATTATTTTCCCTGTAGAATCCTTCACAATTGCCACTTGAGGCTTGAATATTTGCTTCAATTCCTTAAGCTTGAGAAAAACAGAGCACGTTCTTCCCTTTTGGTTTTCTATCTCCAGCTCATTGGATATGTCATTATAATATTTGAATTTGTCTTCTCAAGCTGACCTTTGAAATTTTCTGTTTAGTTCCTTATCTTCTTCATGTCTTCCTTTTACTTTAGTTGCTTGAACTTCATGGGCAAGTTTCAGAGTCTATTTTGATATGTAATTTGGTCTTTTCTGTTTTTCCTGTTTTTTTAATAACTCTTTGCTTTCCCCATGAATGATGTCTTTGATGTCATACCACAACTTGTCTGGTCTTTGATCATTAATATCTAACCCATCAAACCTGTTCCTGAGGTGGTCTCTGGGATATATGCAAGGTCATACATTGGCTCTTGTAGTAAGCAGCAAGTCCCTCCCATGAAGATCATACAGAGCCAAGGGTACTATAGAAAGAGGCATCTAAGGATTGTTTTAAGAACTCTTCTATCACTGAGATTAAATGATTATCTTAGTGCCTCATTTTTCTCATCATTAGAAAAGAGGAAATTGTTAGTAACAATAATAATATAAAACGCTATTGCTAAATTGCAACATAGCAGATCCCTAGACATGTGCAAATATGTCCATTTTATCAAGTGAACCAAATAAATTGTTCCCTAAAATCCTCAATTAAAAATAAAAATTAGTTTACATTTTACCTTCATTGATATTTTTAAGCTTTCAGTAATAATCAACCAGGTCCAAATTCATCAATCGTAGAATAGGGGTAAAACTAAGAAACAGTAAGTAATTGGCAATCTATAGGTTAGGTTCCAATGGTGTAGAAAATCCATTCAGTCCCTGATCATTATTTATCTCAGGATTTAAACAGTAACTGTAATTGTATTCTTTGAACACCAAGTTCTTGCCCTACCGCCCACCCCTATCCAATAGTTAATTAGCTGGGCAGGTCTCATAACAAATACCCACTCAGAAGCACTGGGTGGTAGAAATGCTGTTGATAATTAAACACCACAATAGCAGGGAGCTTGTTTCAGGAGCAGCAGAGTGGTCTTGCTCCAGCCGGACGGCTTACCACACACCCACAGACCCTCTATTGTGCTGGCTATGGCTGTTCAGAGGGACAGTTGCTTGGCTAGAAAAGGGACCAACTTCAATGAGAGCAAAAGCTAAACTGTGCAAAGAGATCAGAGGTGCTGGACTCAAGGGGAAGATATCCAGCAGGTGAAAATGAAAGGGGAATGGATAGACCCAAGAAAAAGAGAAGTGGATGAGCAAGAAAATCAATCATAAAATAGATATAGCCTTTCTGTTTACAAAGTCCAACCTGCCAGCTAAAATGAGTTCACCAATCTCATGCCAAATACTGACTGGAAAACTGCAATGTATAAATAATAGGTTGATTCATATTCAATTTGGTTTAGAGAAAGCTCACTGAGTTCTTTAAGATTTTTAAGAAAATTGTGGATAAGTCATTCCACCTGCCTGGGTCTTGATTTTTTCATCCTTAAAATAAAGAGATTGAAAAGCTTCCCATTCTGGTGTCAGAAAAATAGGAATGGGGTTCCCAGGATTTCCAGGGTGCCTATCACACTTTTTACTCAAAATAAAATTACCAAGTCTAATATAATTATATTCACTTGCTTCTGCTTAAAATAAATTAACCCAGTTAGGCTGATTATCTCATCTGAACAGATGCTGCTATTGGTAGTTAAATAGGTCATTAATAATAGGAAAAAACATGATTACTTTATAAGTCAGTTGGTTTAGTAGCAAAAAAAAAATTCAAAGAGAGTGTTTTATTAATATATTTTAAAAATCCATAGGAAAAAATATAAAAATTTGCTTGGTGAAATGGTTAGAAATCACAAGTTCAAAGAGTGCTTCTCTAACTTGTCCATGCAATTACCTCCAACAACAGAGGCAAGTGAATGTAGTCTCAGGCACATGGTGAACCTGAAAAAAAAGTGCAGAGATTTCTACAGTTTCTTTTTTAAAATCTTTAATTTTTAGAAAAGTTTTCCATTCTCCTTCATAATAAATGTGTTTGTGTCTAATTTCTAAATATATACTTTCATCAAAACCTAAGTGTGAATATGATGTTCCAGGAAGACACAGAGACTCACATATTGTGGATTTAGGAATGCCCAGTGTCCACCTTCCATCACTACTGCATCACACTGCAGCTGAAATATCCCGTATGAGGAGTACAGGGAGGTAAATAATCTTGGAAGTCTCATCTGGCTGTAAAAGTCGGTGGAGTTCCCCTTGTTAGTCTCTGAAAGAGCAAAATGCTTTATGGTGACAAGGTGGAATTCCCTTACCATCAACTCAAATTGCATTAAGTCTAAAGCCTAGGAGGAAGGGAAAGTGCAGAAACAAAACGTGTTATGCTATCAAAAATAAGAAAAATGTTAGGGGGAGCCCAGCTTAACTCAAGAGAAGCTGTCCATCTGAAATGCCACCTGGAATTCACACCAGTAATAACTGTTGTGGATATAAAAATTAATAGGGGGATTTCATAGTATTAGAAAAATTTATTTTTATAAATCATGTGTCTATCACCCAAGTGTTGACGCATGCATGCAATTCAAACACTGGGCTTACAATAAAAGGCCCACTGAATAACTTAACAGGGACAATTCCTCCATTTTCTCTATAATTTGGAGTGGAAGGAGGAGGAGGGAAGTGGGTAAAGGGTGCAGTTACTGGGTCAATTAATCAACCTGAAAACTGTGACACAAACTCTGACGCCTAACCTATGTCTAAAAATACACAAATGTATACGAATTTGTTTTAAACTGTCAATGCCTATATTTAGGACCTTCCCAGCAAGGCTATAATGAGACTGTGTTTGAGGGCTTCAGTCATAGCAGACTCTACCATTAATCTGAAGTTAGTTAAATTAACAGCATTTAGTACTGACTTGTCAATCTCACTACTCCAGGAAATTGCACCTTGAGGCTACTAATATTGCCAATTTTTCCACTGGAGTGTGTGCCTAAGTGTGTATGTGTGTGTGTGTGTGTGTGTCTGTGTGTGTGTGTCTGTGTGTGTCTATGTGTGTATTTTTTTCTCCAGAACTTCTGCGTTCATACACCATCATTGCTTCCCTAGGTCCACAGCACTTACATTATCATTTATTCTGGCCTCTTTTAGCCTTCCCAGGGGATTCTGCATAGTGTAGCTGCTCAGTGAAAGAGTTTTTTAGCTTTATATTTATTTGTTTATTTTTCTGTCATGGCTCATGACTGAGGCTTTAAAAAAAAAAAGTGTGACAGTATTTAGAGTACATGATTGACTGCTACAACAACATTCATTAACCATGACAAATCTGCAGCAAAACACAGTCCTGAGTGTTCTAAACAGCAACTGTAAGAAGAAAGAAAGAAAAAGAAAAAGACTCAACTAATTTCTCATTGACTTCATCTGTAAATACATTTAGACTGATGGTACGCAGGAGCAATAATAAATTAGTATTCATTTCCTGTAATTAATGCAAACATGCCTATGAACACACAGAATATGAATATATAACCACCTAATTTCCATTTCAAAATACACCTAACAAATTTTTATTTGAGCTATCTTCATAATACTTTCCTCCTTAATTGGAAAGAATGAAATGGATGGGATTCTTTCCCACCCACCAGGGAAAAATATTGTTTTGGTCACAGGGAATGTCAAACATATTTCAGCAACAAATCTGCAGACCCCGACTCTGATTTATTTCATTATTTGTTTGACCTCCTACCACATCTTCCATAGTGAGGCTGTCTTCTGTCTTACCACTGACCAGGAGTGGTTCCTCTAAGGGACCAGGTGACCACCTAGGCATACACTCATATGCATAAGGGCCAGGAGCTGACTAAAAGAAGTAGTCTCACAGCCTCGCACAAGAATGAGCAAGTTCTACCATTGACAAATATCAATCCCAGAAGGGAGGAATGGGGAAATAATACGATGCAAATGAAATGGAGATTATTATGTGTCAAGTAAAATATGAATGTAAATCTACACAGTCTCTCTTGGAAGAGGTCCTAATACACCTTGTCTTTTTGGGGATGAGCATCTCTGGGGAACAGTCCCTCCTATAATCAGACTATAATGAAAGATCAAATTGCTCACAGATTAATGTATGATCACAGCCAAGTGATATAGCCATCAGAACTCACTAGATCAAGTATGGCACCAGTAGTGGGACATGCTGTTAACAATAAATAAATTGATCAATAATAACAAAACTATACTGCTAAGACATGCACACAATAGAGACAAAGACTAAAGGCACACAAAAATTTCTATACACTGGGAAAAATGTGGTAAGAGCAGAAAATTCGAATCACATTCTATCAAAATATTTTTTAAAAAGAAAAACAACAACAATTCTGGTGGGATGCAACCTGCCTCGTGGATAACTTTTCCTAAGGTCTTCCTAGCCCTACAGACCTCTTGCCTCTAAATGTTTGTGCCTCTAAACAAATCTGTGCAATTAGAATTAGCTGTGCCAAGCAACAAATTGGGATGCATGTGACCAGAAGACCAGAGAGCAATAAGAACACCTAAATTCAATGAATTTACCACTTAGTCTGGTTAAAAGTCATTAACTAGACCTTATTATAAGATAGTTGGCAATGAGTACAGATCCCACTTTCTCCAGGCATTTTTAAACCAATGGTATACACTCAGAGGTAGCCCACTAGAGCAGCAGCATTTCCCCAGAAAGAGAGAGGAGTCATCCCATTTCTTTCCCCTTAGTTGTCAGCCTGGAAAGCCGAGCACTGCACCTCAACACACTGGTCCAGGAGGCCCAGGAGAGGGTGAGTGAACTGTCTGCCCAAGTGGAAAATGAAGGATTCACTCTGGACAACACTGAGAAAGATAAACAGCTTAAAGCTTGGGAATGGCGGTATCGACTATACAGACGCATGAAAACAGGCTTCGAACATGCCAGTAAGTATATGAAAAGGACTTCTATGGTTAACCACACTAAGCTTTGGTTTGATACAGCCAGGCCTTCTTTTGCTGACCTTTTTTTTCAACTCTGCATAGTCATGGATGGCCGTTGTCAGTCTAGTTGGAGTAAGGGCTCTGAGATGCTATAAAAGGGTCTTTTGTCTTGCTTGATTTTCTGGCTTCTGATAGGTTCTCTAAGCACAGCCACGAGGCCTCTACCATATAGCATTCATCTATTACTTCCCACCCACTGCACACTAAGGCATAATGACACGGATGATCTGATGCCTTAGGTGACTATATTTTAGAATGTGAAGGTAGAAAAGTGTTTGCTTATTTGTACAGTTTTTGCATCAAGCTCTAGTTTAAGGTATTTTCAACTCTACTGCACTTTTTATAGAGCCCTATAAACTGAACTTTAATTAATGAAAGCAACAGAAAAGGACAATCAAACAGGCTCTGAATTAGGCTTTTTGTCTATATTTCTATCCTCCTTACCAATTCTTGTGGTTAGTTTAAGAACACTTTCTGGATAATAATTATTAGCAGAGTAAAATACTGCTTTGATATAAGTGCAGCCTTGATGTAAAACAAAACATACAACTCAAATACTTGCAAAATATTAAGTTCTCATTCCAGGAGATTTTATTTTATTCTAGAAGGAGATTTTTATTAAAAATAAAATATAAACTCAAACACTTGTGAAATATTAAATTCTCATTCTAAAAGGAGATTTTACACAACTAAAAAACAGACTTGAAATGTTAAATTTAAGGGAAAAGTCAGTTTGTTTGAAATTCTCTGCCTCTGCCTCAGAGAATTTCCAAATGAATGAACTGACTACAATAGAGACAAAGACTAAAGGCAGTGAAAACGGTGTTTTCTTAATTAGCATTGTACACTACATATCAAATCTACACCTGGCCCTATCTCTGAAGCAAATAACTTTAGCAATATTGATGAAAGGTTACTTTCACTATCAATAATCTGCTCAGCAATGGTGAGATGTGTATATTTACAAATATATTCAGCAGTTGCTTTGAGAAGAGCATTTACTACTGTACCTTATTTAGGACAGATTAATACCTGAAACGCATGCAGCCATACCACTGTGGCATGCGATCCAGTCAGATTGTGGAAACACAGGGTTGGCCTGGTTAGTGCTTGGATAGGAGACCATCTGGGAACACCAGATACTGTAGGCTTAGGAGAAGGACCCAGCAACCCAGTCCCCCAAAAAAATCAATCCACCATTGAAAACCCTATGAATAGCAGAGAAGCACTGACAATAATGTTTCAGCTGTTGTACGTGGTGTCGCTATGAGTCAGACACCGACTAGACAGCACCTAATAACAACAACAATTCTTGAAACAGACATATTTTTTGCACCTGATGCCATTTTTTATAGTTTTCTTAATTACAAAAGGAATACCATCATCAGTCCTTTAAAACCTGAATATAGACCACATACCTTTTTTTCTTAGACAACACTGTCCAATGTAATACGAGGCAGCCTGAGAGCAAAATGAGCTAAAATTCTATCCTGGGAAGTACCCAGAATTAGGTATTGGAAGCCCTGGGCTGTCATCATGGTTGCATGTCTTTACCATGCTCTTGAACAAGCAATTTGGCCTCTTTGGGCCACATTTTCCTCATCCTAAAAATGGGGGCACTGTTTTTCCCCTCACAAGGCCTTCAAACTAGCTCAAAAAATTTACATAAACTACTTTTTGAAACATAAGGGCCTCCATCTACAAAGTAGGATTCTCTCCTCACTTTGTGCCCTTTCCTTGCTGACCAGCCCAACCTCCTACTGTGTTTCTAGGACACTTGAGGAATGTTTCACTGGTATTATTTTCTCCTTTAGAAGATGTTCTAATGCTCAAAGAAGACCACAATGGCAAAAAAATAAAAGCCATTGAACTGTTTAATGAAAATGTTCAAAAGCCAAAGCCACCAGGCTCTACAAACAATGTTTCCACAGTGTATGTTTCAGGGTATGCTTTGAAGAGGCAGGAACACTGTTTGTAAAGGATTTGCAAAGCTAAGATCCTGGGTTTCTTCTTCTGCCCCAGGAGCCCCCGAGGTGCCGACCAATGCCTGCCTCATGGTAACCAGCAGCACATCACTCACTGTCAGCTTCCAGGAGCCTCTCAGTGTCAATGCAGCTGTAGTGACCAGGTATAAAGGTACTGCACTCCGGATATTTTCTCCCTGTCCCTTCCTAGAAAGAAATCTGTGGCTTAAGGATCGATTGCACATTTCATGTGCTTGGTTTTCCTGCTAATAAGATTAATTTCATCACACTTACTTCTGGAATTGACATATCCAGATGCACTGATGTGAAGGAGCAATGAGGAGACCTAGACTAAGTCACAAAAAGGATGAGTCACAATCCCAGGCTATCATTCCAAGCCCCTAAGTGAATGTGCCATTCAGGTGTGCAGAGGATCTGCTCTTTGTAGAACACAGAGTTGGGATATGAAATGTGGAAAATCAGACCTGTGGAAAATCAAGCTAAAGGCTAGAATATAGAACATATATGGGGAGAGGGCATAAAAACTAATGACTACAATACCAGGTGAAGTGAATTGGGCTCAGAAAAGAATGAGAGGATGGTAAATGGTGGTGGAATCAGCAAAGGCCCCAGGATGGAAATGGAATTTGGCCTGGCTTTGAAAGATGGACAGAAGTTGGGCTAGAAGACAATGGAGGCAATGTAAATTCCACAGAGAGAACAATAATCAAAGGTAAATACCAGGACAAATAGAGGAAAATAAGGGAACATATAGAGAGAATACAAAATAGCATGGCTCCAGAGGAGCACAGGGTCAGAGGAGGGTGTAGTGAAAGTAAAATTAGAGAACAAAACTAGAGACACTGAGTAAGAATGGAGTGGGACCTGAGATCAAGAACAAGGAGTTTAGACTTTACATAATGAATTCTGCAGAGACATTGAATAAGATAGGGGCATGACTGCAGACAGATTTTTGAAGCTTTAAGTGTGGTATTGTATAGGAAGAGATGCTGGTATAGAATAAGGAAATGAATTAAGAAGTTGTTCAGAAGAGAGGGTATGACAGCCTGAGATGGCAACAGCAGCAGCACTGGGAAAGGAGAGGGAGATCTCAGGGAAGGAAGACAGAGCAAGGCATAATGATGATGACAGCCAGCCCTTACAACATTCCTCCTATGTGCCAGGCACTCCTTAAGCCTTTATGTCAAACTGATCAATCTTCACAGCTACCTCATGAAGCAGGACTATTGATCCCCATTTTACAGATGAAAAAACTGAGGGATGGAAAGATTAAATAATTTGCCTAAAGGCTCACTTCAAAGCCCAGGTCATCACACTATGTTGACTCTGGAGTGTAAGAGTTTAAAAGGAAAGAAATCTATTTTCCTGATTCACAAAGGCATATATAAATACCCTAATAAAGCTCTCCACACCTTGTCCAAAAATGCCAATGTAGGGGACATGCCTTCCTTTCCCCTGCTCACCATCTCTTCTTAGGGGTACCTCGTATATTTCTGCAGGCATTACTTTGCTCATTTCCTACAGCTTTCTGGGTACTTGGAATTCTCCAGATAAATCCACTCAGTTTGTAATAGTTAAGTTAAGCCTAGACAGGATTGACTTGTTATCCTGAGGGCTTCTGTATTAAAGAGAAGGCAGTCTTAGGATACTAACAATAGTACGTAGATGAAGCCACCCAGGATGTCCTTCTGTGGCCATCTTTTGCAACACTTCCAATACTTCATTTTGATTGTCTCATCTGTCAAGACTGACATTAGGAGCAAGTGCTTGCAGGCAGCATTAGACATGGACATTTTCCTTTTTTATTTTCCTACCTCTCTCCAGTTTGGAATTTTGATGAAGCATTTCACCAATGCTGCCCACCTTGACATTTCCTTCTTATATTTGATTGGTGAGCTATCAGAAGGTAATTTATCCAGACTGTCAGCTATTTAATACTTGATTATAATGCCCACAATTTCTATCAGCATTCACATATTAACACTTCTCATCTCAGGAGACTTGCATTTGGGTGAGGTTGAAATCTAAGGTCACAAGTGGGTTCTGCTAGTGACTAGAGAGGATTAATGAAGTATTATAAATAGAAATGTGTACTGCATTATGGAATAGGCTTCCTTTGGTCTAATTTCTAAGGACATAAATGGAGTCCTTAACCTGACCACTCTCAAGGGTTATTTAAAACAAACAGCTGGCAGCCTACTTTACCCAGAGACAGCAGAACAATTTTTAATTCAAGGGTTAAAGTAATTATTTCATTGTGCAAATATTAGCCAAATTACTCTGAGACAAGGCTAATTATTTCATTTGCTTTAAAAAAAATTAAGAAGAAACAATTGAGAAATCCACAAAATGAAATGGCAATTATCTAATTGGCTAGAGGGAAAGCTTAACCCTGCTGTATTTGGGGTTTGGCAAAAACCCCTCAGTCTTCTCTCCAGAATTTGAGGGTTCAGCAAAACCTCAAGCCTATTTTGACAACTGAATGTTTTCCTTCTTTATGCTTAAGCCAATATATATTTGAAAGAAAATCTAGATTTTTCTGTTTCCTAATTGTTTATGCTCAACTCATCAGCATGTTTAAAAGTATGTTGACATACAGAAATCTTTTTAAGGACTGAGGGTATAGCTCAGTGGTGGAGCACATGCCTAACATTCTCAAGGCCCCAGGTTCAAACCCCAGCACCACTAGAAAAAACAACCTATTATATCTTTTTAAGAACATCTCTTTAGAGGCCTTCTCCAAACTCCAAGACTATGTACCAGGCTAACTGCCATCATAATTTGGGAGATTAAAGGTATCAATTATAGCTTAAAACCCCAGTAATGGTTTTCAGTAGATCTAGTGGATTTTTCTGTCTGCATTTGCCCTGAATATAGTAAAATGGAGGTGTTTCTAGGTATTTCCTCCTTAGAGTCAAAGAGTCCTGGCATCTTTCGGTCTCATCTAACCAATTTCCATGGCTCACAGAGGAAAACTAGAGTTATTTCAGATGCTTTGGACCACTGCCAGAACTTTGTACAGGTTATATGTTGTTTCTTTGCAGGCCCAAAGCAAAAAAACATTTTTTTTTATTTACAAATGTTAGTGGAGAACAGAGTAGTAAGTCATTTGCTATATCCATTATGCAACAATTAAATTACTTTTTCTTACACATTCATCTTCTTACATATATTACAGAATAGTATAAACAAAAGGAAAAAGTAGGAATTTTAATTAATATGTAATGAAAATCATATGTAATCATAGATTATATTCTCGTTGATTTGTTTCCTCTCCCCTATTTTTTCTAGTATTCATAAAATTGCATCTTATATTTTGAGATTTTCCTCTCCCTCTTTGCCCCTCTACTTATTTTCCCCTCCATTTCCCCCATCTCCAACCTCTGCTCCCAACTGCTGGTCCCTCCCACTTCTTTCTGATCTGCTTATATTTTCCATTCTTTGATAGATATGGTACGATTATTCATTTTTATATGTCTAAATATGTAAAATTTGCAAAAACAAATTTCAAAAGTGAATTGCTACTCCTTATAGGACTTGCGGCTGAGTAGGAGGGTTTATCTATAACAGGTGAAGTATAGCCTCTGTCTTCCAGTCAGTGGATAAAATATTTTCTAGCATTTTTTTTTAAAGCAAGGCTTGAAGTTGTGACCCCTTTGGGATTTGCTAACTGTGAGGTGTGCAGTAGGTGCTGCAGTGTGTACGAGCAGTACTCTATTTCTGGGTGTGTCCTTCTCCACTTCTCTTCCTGCCTTGTCTCCTGAAGGATTAGAAACCACCACCGTATGGTGGCACATGTCTACAATTCCAGCACTAGGGAGACTGAGGCAGGAGAATCACAAGTTTGAGGCCAGCTGGGGCTATTTACTTACTGAAAGATTGTCTCAAAAAACCAAGGAGTATAGCCCAAAGGTGGAACACTTGCCTAGTATGCACAAGGACCTTGGTTCAATCCTCAAATAAGAAAACAAAAAACAACAAACCCTAATATCCCCCATAAAGACTTATAATTGGGAATTGCTTAACCGCTCTTCCTTTTGATCGCATTATTTTCAATAAAAAACATTTATCCTTGCAGAGATTGCCAGTGCCTTTCAAGAGCTAGTAGTACAGTATATCTTCTGGTGCCTCTGCAAACCACCATCTCCTGGTTCTTTCTCAGAAAGAGAGGAAGCCAAAGAATTTCAGGGAGATATCCAGGGCATCTCAGCTTCCAGGAGAGAGAGTCCACCATTTGCACATGAAAACCCTCAGGGTCAATCATCTATAATGATAGATCAACTTAATCATATCTTGATACCAGGGTCTGTCTTTCCACAGGACTTGAGAAAACCCTAACTTTGCAGGGCATGGGTACACATTCCTCAGTGATTTATATTCTTGTTATCCCTTCTATCCTCCTCCCTCTTATACTTTGTAGTTGGAAAGACATTTGTCTATAAACAAAAATGTTTTCCATTAAACAATGTAATGATTTTCCATGTTTAAGTAATTGATAAACTAATCTAATCGTGAACATAAAGTTGTTGTTGTTAGGTGCTGTTGAGTCAAGTTTAAATCATAGTGATCTTATGTACAATAGATGAACCACTACCTGACACTGTGCCATGCCAGACACTATTGTCAGTGCTTCTTTGCTATTCATAGGATTTTCAATGGCTGGCTGTTTTCGGAGAGTGTTGCCAGGTCCTTCTCCCAATCCTACAGCACCTGGTGTTCCCAGGCAGTCTCCCATCCAAGTACTAACCAGGCCCAACCCTGCCTAGCTTCTGAGATCTGTGAGATCAGACACCAAGGTGGTATGGCTATAGGTGAGCATAAAATAGCTACCCTCACTACTAGATCAAAGTGAAATAGTTTCATGTAGTAAAAAGATTTACAGTGGCACCTTAAAATTTGAATTGCTCCATGTTCAAACATATTAGTCCTTGACCAATGTTTTCAATGTTTTCCAGAGAATTCTGGTTCAGTGCTCAACCACTTGCTCAGCACTTGAAAACCATGCTGAAACCTGTATGAGTCAACATGCTTACCCATGACACTTAAAGCTTCACTTTGCACATTGATTTCAAGCAGTAAAGACTTGTCCTGGTGCTATGTGCATGATCTTATGGGTTTTTTAATACATAAATGCACACGCACACACATACATGGGCTGGGGTTTACTTCGGTTTGAGTGTTGCTCTGTGCTCTCTAGTGCCTAGGTTTGATCTCCAGCACCACAAAAACAGGAGAAGGACTTAGCAGCCCACTCCCAAAACATTCCTGAAAACAATCTGCCATTGAAAATCCTATGAATAGCAAAGAAGCACTGACATAGGGCCAGTCATGACACAGTGTCAGGGAGCATTTCATTCTGCTGTGTACAGGGTCACTATGAGTCAGACCTGACTTAGTAACACCTAACAACAACATACATACAAACATATACCATATGATCATCATGGCACCCAAGAAACTTTCAACCACTGAAAGTGAAGGAGAGAGAAAAACAGTAAGAACAATTAACTTTTAAAAAAGAACTTATTACTAAGTATGTGAGTGGCACACGTCTAAATTAGCCATTCAGCATGATGCAGGAACCAACAGATACAATGACATTATTTCTATGGGAAAAAATTGTTCAATACTCCAACTGATCAGCAGTCAACCAGACTTCTAGAGCAGATTGTGGTTGAGTGCCAAGGTACCATTGTAGAATATTACTTAGCTTGTTTGAGTTCAGAGAGGGGGAGATGGTGCCAAAGATTTGCAGATGAAAGCAACAAAGTGGGGCAGAAAATGTCATGTCCAGAGGAACCCAAAATCAGTGCATTAACATTTTTTTGGCATGTAGGTGAAAACATGAAAATGATTAAATGTCTGATGGGGGAAATACAGCTGATCTAGTAACACCAAGAGAATAGGAAAAGTGAAAAGCCAGTCTGTGCGAGAATCATTTCATCTGAGCTGCTTAAGCTTCTGCATCCTTTGTTGTCCTATTTTACTCAACCACTAGTTGAGGTTTTAGGACCCAGCCCATTTATTCTCCAAAGATCTTGTGAAACACTTTGAATCCTTTCTCTAATAAGGCATGTCATAAAGAATAGCCTTTTTAGCCAGGAGCCATGGTTTATACCCGCAATCCCAGAGACTCTGGAGGCTGAGGCAGTAAGATCATGAATTCAAGGCCAGAGGCAGCCTGCGTAACTTAGTGAGAACCTGTCTCAAAATAAAAAAAAATTTATAAACGAAACACTCCCCAATTCTGTACCAGTCACACAATCTTATTTATGTTATTAACCCCCAAATAATATAGTGCAGGTTTATATCAAAGAAGTTAGAACCTTTTTTCACCTGTCCCCCAATCTCATATCCCTACCACAGAGCTCATATCTGTACTGAGTTTGATGTATATCCTGAGAGTATGCCTCAGTGGTAGAGCACTTGCCTTGGCATGCATGAAGCCCTGGGTTCAACTCCCAGTACAAGAAAAAATACAAAGGGAAGAAAAAAGAAAAGGATAGGAAAAAAGAATAGGTGTGGTCTGTTGGGTTTTTTTGTTTGTTTGTTTTCTGCATTTTCATTATTTAAAAAATTGTGGTGGTGGTGGTGGTGGTGGTGGTGGTGATGGTGGTTAGGTGCTGTCCAGTCGTGTATGGCTCATAGCAACCCTATGTGCAGCAGAACGAAACACTCCCCAATTCTGTGCCAGGCACACAATCTTATTTATGTTATTAACCCCCAAATAATACAGCGCAGGTTTATATCAAAGAAGTTAGAACCTTTTTTCACCTCTCCCCCAATCTCATATCCCTACCACAGAGCTCATATCTGTACTGAGTTTGATGTATATCTTTGTAAGTCCTTTCTTGATACACTAGCACATAAAAGTATACAGTCATGTACCACATAATGACTTATGTTTCAATCAACAACAGACTACATTTACCGTGGGGATCCCATAAGGTCATACTGCCTAAGAACACAGCTGTCTTAGTTTGTGTAAAGACACTCAATGGTGTCCACATCAGGATGAAACTGCCTGAAGAATGCATTTCTCAGAATGAATCCTTGTTATTCAGTGACACATAACTATACACAAAAAAAAGTATAACTTTTTGTGCTCTAGTACAAATGTCATCACACTATGGCAGTCACCTTTCCATCATTGTGACAAAATACCTGGGAGAATCAACTTAAAAAGAAGAAAGATTGACTTGGACTCCTGGTTCCAGAGATTTCATTCTGTGGTTGTTGGGCTCCATTGTTTTGGGCCTGTGGTAAGATGGAATGCCATGGCAGGCAGCACATAGTGAGCCACAGCCCACTCCATGGGGGACAGAAAGCAAAAGAAAAAAGAAGGGAGGGGCCAGGGTTCCAATACCTTCTTCAAGGACACCCACCAGGACCTCACTTTCTTCCACTAGCCCCACCTCCTAACAGTTCCACCATCTCCCACTAGTGCCATAGGCTGGTGACCAAGTCATTAAAGCATGAGCCTTTGGGGGACATCTAAGATCCAAACCATAACACACACAATTTGCCTAATCCTACAACTTAATTTTTTTTGTCAACTCAGTGGTATTTGTGCATTTCATAATATATCACTTACCTCTTTTTCTTTCTATGTTGGTATGTTGGAATTTTTTTCATTCTGCTTAACAGTTGTATAGTATTCCTAATCCATAGGCAGAGGTGTAATTATTCTTCTACAGATAGACTTTTAATTTTTTTTCTATCATACAATATTATAATCTTTATGTTCATATGTGCCTCTATCTTACTTGTAAGAATTTTTTTTTCTAGAATGCTTAACTAGAAATGGAAGAGTCTTTGCATTCACAAATTCTGTCATTGATCTGTCTACACCTGTGCTACACCACAGAGTACCTCTGCAGCATATTTTACCATCTGGTAGAACAAGTCCCTGTCCATGGTAATCTTTTTCAAAATATCTTTGTCATTATACACATTTTCTCTTCCAAATGAATTTTAGAATAGGTTTGTCGAGTTCAATTTTTAAAATCTTATTGGGTTGGCATAATAGCTGTAAATTAATTTGGAGAGACTTTCTATCCATGAGCAGTTCTTCTAATCAAGCTGAATTTTATGTATTCAGGACAGTTTAAGCATTTTCTTTATATGGATCTTCTATGCCTCCTGTGGGGTTCCATGCCCAATATGTTTTACAAATAAATTTCTTCTTTTTACCTGCCACATTCCAGTAGCACTGGACTTATCAAGGTTTTCTCTAAGTGATTATTGTGAGTCAGTAGAAGAATATTGCTAATTTTTAAATTGATTAATTGGCTGCTTTATTAAAATCTCTAGTACTTTTTTATCAGATGTCATGAGATTTTCTTTATCATATCATCTTCAAGAATAATGTTTTTCATAATTCCAGTGACTCAGGAGGCAGGAAGTTTGTAAATTTGAAGCCAGAAGCAACTCTCACAACTTAGCAAGGCCCTGTTTCAAAATAAAAAATGGGTTGGAGGGGTGGCTTAGTGGTAGAGCACTTGCCCAGAATGCACAAGGCCCTGGGTTCAACATTCAAGTATTGGGGAAGAGAAAGAATGATGATTTTGTCTCTTTCTTTCTAAAATATTTTTCTTTCTCATTTTGATCTCACCTCACTGGTAAGAATGAATGTGAATTCTAGCCCCCATTACATATTGAATAGTAGCTGTGCGTTCTAGTATGTAATAACAAAAAAAGCCACAGCAAAATATGCCTATCACAATATTAACATTTTTAAAATGTGATAACACCAAATGCTGGTGAGCATTTTACTACATGCCTATCACAATATTAACATTTTTAAAATGTGATAACACCAAATGCTGGTGAGGATTTGGAGAAATTGGATTCTCATACACTGCTGATGGGAACGTAAAATGGTATTGTTGTTCTGGAAAATAATGTGGCAATTTCTTTAGAAACTAAACATGCAACTACCATACACCCTAACAGCTGTACTATTAAACATGTATCCCAGAAAAACAAAACCTTATATCCCTACAAAACTCTCTAGGCAAATGTCTAGAGCACCTTTTTATATAATAATAACCAAGAACTGGAAAAAAACCAGTTGTCTTTCAACTGGTGACTTCTTATACAAACTGTGATATACTGTTACCATGGACTACTACTACTCAGTAATAAAAAGAAGCAAACGATTTACACACACAGGTTCAACAAGAGAGTTATATTGAGTGAAAAAGCCAACACCAAAAGGCTATATACTCTTATTCCATTTACATAACACTCTCAAAATGGCAAAATTATTGAAATACAGAAGATATGAGTAGTTGCCAGAGATCAGGTGGAGAGAGTTAGGTATGTATAGCTCCCATGCCTGCCTTCTGAGTAATGGACGTGTTTTAAAATACCTTGCTTGCCTTTTAAAGGAGTTGGAAAGAAAAAGCATAGATAGGCATGTGTGTCTGTCTGACATCTTGATCCAATCTCCAAGTTACTTCTCCTTGTTACCCAGACTGTATTCTTAGAAAACATGACCTAATGCTAATATTAGCCTAAGCCCACATACTTGTGAAAGCATATCTGCTGTTTCAAAAAATTATGTTAAGTCACCTAGAGACAAACATAAAACTGGTTTTTTATATCAGCTGGTGAAGGATTATTCCTGACACTGATTTCTTCTTCCTGTTATATTTGGAAAAATCATAGACCCAAAGTGTAATAAGAAAATTTTGGAGTATGTGAGTTTTTCCCTAAGAAATCTTAAGGCAGAAATCTTATCTTTTTCATTTCTTCTCCTCACTTGCTATATTCCAGTAGGACTGGAATTCTTTTTGTTTTTGATCCATTCATTCTCCAGGACCTTTGCATGTGATACTCCCTATTCCCAGAACACTGCCCTTTCTAGTCACCTGCCCACTGATTATTCAGGTGACTATTAAAAATCATTTCTTCAGAGAAGCAATTTTTTTTTTTCCCCAGTACTGGGGGTTGAACCCAGGGCCTTGCTTACATGCTTTACAAGTGCTATACCACTGAGCTGCAGTCCCAACCCATTTTTTACTTTTTGAGACAGTCTCATTAAACTACGCAGACTGCTTCTGGTCTCGAACTTGCTATCCTCCTGCCTCTGCCTCCCAAGTCACTGAGATTACAGGTGTGTGCCACCATGCCCGGCCAAAGCATTTTCTAAGTATCTACTATAAATCAGTTTGCAATTTAAATTATAAACTTAAATTATAAACTTATAATATTATAAATTATAAACTTAGAATTCATAAAATTATAAATTTCAGTCATGCCCTTTACTTTTTCTTCAAATTAATGTTTATAGCTTATAAACATCTATTTATGTGCTATATTTTTATGTTTAAACACATTTCTTTATAGAGTTTACTAGAGTCTTTCCTAACGATTTGTTTGGGTGTGGTTTGGTTTTTTGAGACAGGGTCTTGCTATGTACCCTAGGCTGGCCTAAACTTGCTAGATAGTCCAGGCTGGACCCAAATTCGAGATACTACTACCTCAGCCTCTTGGGTGTTGGGATTACAGATGTGCACCACCATATCTGGCTCCTATCTGTCTAATAAAACATTTCCCAAATTTAATTTGGCCATTGCTATAAGTTTCATGAGAAAAATATTTCATGGTAACCTAAGAATATTTAGATCAGAACTTCCCAAACTAAGCTGCACATTAGAATCATTGGAGACTGGAGATCCATCAAATCTGAATATTGGAAGAGTAGGGGCCAAGCAAAATCTCTTTTCAAGAGTGATTAGGTAATTCTAATATGCAGCAAGTCTGAGAATACCTGGTCATGTTTTTAATATCTGTTACTCCCACCAGACTATAAACTTTTTGTGAACAGAGACTTTTTGTTTATTTCTGTACACCTAGTATTTAGCAGGGATGGGATTTAGCTCAGTTGGTAGAGCGCTGCTCTGCAGTCTCTGAGGTCCTGGGTTCAATTCCCAGCACCACAAAAATGAGAGAAGGACATGACAATTCACTCCCAAGGCAATCCCAAAACCATCAGCCATTGAAAACCCTATGAGGGTCTCCATGAGTTGGACACTACTCAACAGCACCTAACAACAAAAACAACAGGAAGCACTTAGCATGTTGTTGTTGTTAGGTGCCATCCAGTTGGGTCCAACTCATGGCGGTCCTATGTATGACACTCCCCAACACTGTGCAGTGCCCAGCACTATGTCAGTATTTCTCTGCTATTCATAGAGTTTTCAATGGCTGATTGCTTTGGGAGTGGGCTGCCAGGTCAAGTCCTTCCCCCATTTTTGTGGTACTGGAGATCGAACCCAGGGCCTCATAGAACACAGAGCAGAACTCTACCAACTGAACTATAAGGCCAAAAATACACACAAAGGTACTCAATTAACTTACTTATCCATTCAAAACTTAATGATATCTTTACATGGCAGGTTGTACTCTAGGTAACAAGGATGCAACCATAAATAAACAGACAACACTATGGAGAATACATTTCATGGAAAAGTAATAATGCCTATAAAGGGGTTACCATCTATTAGGTTGGGAGATGGACCCAGCAACCCACTCCCAAAAAATCAATTCGCCATTGAAAACCCTATGAACAGCAGAGAAGCACTGACAATAGTGTTTCACCTGTTGTACGCAGGGTCGCTGAGTCACATACTGACTCCACGGCACCTAACAACAACAACAACATCTATTAGGAAATGTTCTAATGATTTTCTATGCTTTAACCTATTTAAACCTCATAGCAAATCTTTAGGTGACATTACCACCTTTCAGTTATGGTTGAGAAAACTAAAGTACTGGGAGGTAAAGAAATTTACCCAAGGTCACAAAATAAATGGGTGGTAGAACAGAGAATTGGACCTTGGCAATGTTGTTGTCAGCCCCATATTCTAACCACTATGCAATCCTGGGTTATAAAATGTCTGTGGGTGAATTAACAAACAAATGCATGAATCAGTCTTGACTCCCCCACAGCCTAATGAAGTGTCTACTTCGTAAATGCTAGCAACCATTGAGTACAAGCTCCCATTGTCTACTCAGCCCCCATGTGTCCCTTAGAGAGAGTCTACCTGCTTCAGCTTGGACATCCCTGCATACAAGGGATGTGCTGCTCAGTAGGGCTGCCTTTGCCATTGCAGGATAGGCATGTCTAACCTTGACAGCTCATGCATTTCATTTTAAAATCAGACTGGCTGAGATAAGGACAAAATACATGCACTGCAGATATAGTGAATACACTGTAGGATTCCTAGTCTTCCCCAAACATTTAATACCTTATGGAAATTGTTAATAACCAACCAAATTAAGTAAACAACTGTTAAGATGATTTATAGTCTGCTCTTAAAGCAGTCTTAGGACCTATCCTGCTTTCTCAATTTCAGGATACTTTCCCAATTCTTTTGCTCTAGAATGTGGATCCAAGATAAGTGTCAGAAGTTAGAGGAACGAATCAGAAAGATGGTTATAATATTACCTGTGTGTTTTATCATATGCCAAGCACCATGCTGGGTCCTTTTTCTAGGCAAAAGCTTTCCCATAACTTTTCACAGATTCTAGCTCTGCCCTCCAAAGCCCTAGGAGAAGGTTCCTGGGTAGGAGGTCTTTGCATGAAAATCGCTATCACATGCCACCCACTCCTCTTTTTGATCATTTTGATCCAGGCTATAAATATTCATTGTTCCTTTCATAAGATGTGGGTTCTTGTCCTCATCATGGACTTCCTTCACATGGAACCTTTCTAGACTGTGACTCTTCCTCCTATGTGTGGGGCCCATAGTTGACCAAAATCTTTGGTTCATGGCCTAAGTAGCTCTGATAACAGCAAGACTGAGTCTTTGGCCATCTGGACACAACACCCTCTAAGGAATCCACCTACATTTCTTTTTACCTAACATTACCACAGGAAAGAGTCCAGTGGAAAACTCAGCATTCTTCCTGTCTTTGGATCTTCTTTTCCAGACCTCTGAGCCTCTTTGGCTGCCTAAATGGCCCCTTGTCATCCTCTAAAATTTCACACGGGCATCATCTCTTCAAAAAACCTTCACTGATTCCCACTTCCCTCCCAGAGAGAAACAACCAGTACATCCTACATAACACTTCAGTGTCTATTTTCCTCGACCATATTATACATCACTATCTTCATCTGCCATGCCCAACCAAATGGACAACTTGAATGCAAAAATAAATGGTGTCTTAGGAGCTTTCATCTCCCTGATGCACAAGGCCTGGCTAATTGCTGAACTGAACTAAACTCTAGATGAGAAAGAACTAGGAAAACTAAAGAAAGAGGAAAATACACAAACAGGTAATATCAGATTATTATTATTCAACAGACCTGTAGATGGCCTTCAGCTGGGTACTGTGGGAACAACAAAAATGCATTAAACTGATTTCTGCCATCAGGGAGCCTATAGCCAAATGGTCACATATTCATTTGTTCATCCACCCATCAGCAGATACTTTCAAAGTTCCTGCTACATACCAGGTGCTTTTCCAGTCTCCGTGGACACAGGAGTGAGTAAGATCAGCTCAGTTTCTGCCTTAGTGGAGTTCCTGGTCCAGTAGCACAAGGACTTAAAATATTTAGGCATCCTTTCTTTCACCAGTTAACAAATAAGTGCTTGTCCATCCAGTTATTGTGCAAGTGATAGGGTATTCAACAATGATCACAATAATCAGTCTCCTTGTTTGTGGGCTTTGAGGTTAGTGGAGGAAACAAAGCTCACAAACAGAAGAATTGATTGTGCAATATAAAGAAACTAAAGCCTGTAATTAACCCAAAGTGTAAAAGCTGGAGTTTCTAACTAACTGTTGACACTGTCTTTGAGCAAGCAAATCAAACAAATCAAATCAAAACTTTATCTCCTTTTCCTTTTTAAGTAGTCTTCAGCTTTCTTCTTGGACCACCCAGCCCTTATCTTCAGCTTCCTGCTTCTGTGGGCTCCCCCAAGCTCACTCTTCAACACGCTTGTCACTGGAAAGTCTATGCAAAGATGATCATACCACCCACTGAGGACAGCAGCTTATGCTCCCTCCACCCTCCCCCACACCCCACTAGAACTCTGGAGCCATGAAATCTTGTGTCACTGGGGAAGAGGCCCACTAGACAGCTCTTTACTGCTATGCAACAGTGAGGTTCCTCCCCATACTTCCTTCTAGGGAACAGTCGGCCTGGCAATGGGGACTTAACAGTGGGATGTGCAAAATGATGTGCAAAGCCTCTCTGCCCCCGCCCAGCCCATCACTACCTCCTACCACCATCCCCATCCCCCAGAAGGAGAAAACTACATCCCTTACACCCTGGGAAACTGGCAGTTGCTAAGGCCAGACACCTCAAGGGCTGGTGAGTTTCCAGTGGCCACAGAGGTAGGTCTCCACTCAAGGCAGACACTGACTGAAGCCCAGTTCTGTCTGTGACTGCCCAACTGGACACATAACTGGCACTGCAGACAAGGCACTTTCTAGGCCACTTTCTCTCCACAGAGATTCTTCTCTTCAATCCTTTTTGGCCACATTCCTTTGCAGCATTATAGTTTGTAAACAGCCTGTGAATGCTTTCTAGAATTTCTCTCCAGGAGAAAAGTGTGTTTTTCTAAGAAATAGGTGTTCTAACCTGAATCCTAATTTCATGTGAGGGCTCAAAAATGAAACAAAAATAATCACCCTCAAGTCCGGGAGCTGAGGGGCCTCTCCCTACAGAGTGCTTCCTTTTGGGAGGGGGAAGTGGTTCTTTGTGTTATTTTAATAAAAGTTTTCCAATTATCAAAATAATGTGGACTCCTTGGATCAATCCGGGTCCCAGCAGAAAACAGAAGGCACATTTGAAGAAATTTAAAGGAAGGGAGGATTGACAGAGAGATGAGCAGGGTTTCTGAGTGAACAAGAGATACAGAAGCCCAGACGACTAGCTACAGTGAGGAGTGGGCGAAAGCTGAGATTCCAGAGACCAGTCAGGAGCTGCTGTGGAAAAGGACACACCAGACTGAGCCAGAGTGAGGCTGAGGCTGGACCCACTGTGTGCCCACAGGAAACAAGGTCTGGAGGATTCAAGTCTATAGGGGCAGGAGAAGGGAACAGCAAATCAAAACAAGAGTTCTGGGGAAAAAGACAAATAGCTCTGGAAAACATGTGGAAAAAAATAGTATAATATTTTACTGCACAGAAAAAATTTAAAAGAAGAGAAAAAAAATCATCCTTACCTTTGCATCTACTCCTTGGAGAAACTTCCAGTGTTTTTTGTTGTTTTCATTTTCGCTTTTCATGGTACTTGAGGGTTTAACCAAGGGTCTAACACCTTGCAAGTGCTCTAGAATTAAGCTGTATCCCCAGCCCATGTTTTATTTTTTATTTTGAGTCATAATCTCACTAAGGTATGAAGGCTGCTTCTGACCTTGAATTCACTTCACCAGTCGCTGGGATTACAGATATGTGCCACCATACCGACGCTAAACTTCCAGCATTTTTGTTGTGTTTATAACAAAGTTGAGATCATATATGTAATGAGCATGATAACAAGCATGAACAACTTATGGAGCCCAAACCCAGTGCCAGGCGCTGGGTCAGGACTGGGTAAGCACTACTGCTTCTAAACTTCCCACAGTTCTGTAAAATAGGTTCTATTATCCTCTCCTTGGAATGGGGACTCTGAGAAACACAGGAACTTGCCAAAGTCCTACAGCCAGTATATGCTAGGATCAAATTTAGCCCCAGTCAACATCCCAAAGTTTCTACTGAACAATTACATTATCCCACCAGCTTTTCCACCACATATTCCCACATTAAGAGTTTTGTTTTGAAGCATTGTTTTACTCTGTATTTGATATTACATGACATAATTGAGTGCATTTTATTTTTTCTAAACTGTTGGACAATCAAACTGCTTCCAAATTTTTCACTATTATAAATGCTGCTCCCATGAACATCTCTGTAGTTCCAGTTTTTTCTGCTTTTGAGAATATTTCTTTTCTTTTCCTTTTTTTTTTTTTTTTTTTTTGTACTGAGGTGTTGAACCAAGGGCCTCACATATGCTAGGGGCAAGTGCTCTAACAGCAAATGCTCTCACAACCCAACACCTTTTTATTTTTTATTTTCAGACAGGATCTCATTAAGTTGTACAAACTGCTTGCAATCCTGCCTCAGCCTCCCAAGTAGCTGGGATTACAGCTGTATGCCATGATGCTGGTCTTAGAATATTTATTTAACGAAAGATTCTAATACTTCCCCCCTGCCATTCTGATTTTTCTATAGCTTTGAGTCACTCAACTGCAGATAGTTAACTGTCATCATCGGAAATAATATAAAAACTCTCCTATTGGGCTGCTCCACCCTCAAAAAGGAAAAATAATTGGAAAGAAAATTGTAATTTTATAAAATTAGAAAATTAATTTCATATTCATTAGACTCAGCATAACAAGTCAAGGAGCTCAAGTTTTAACATGAAATAGCAACTAAATAGGTAAAGATCCAACACCCCTACCTCATCTCACTTCCCACATGTTAAATGGAAGTATATCCATGAGCACTGAGTGCAAGACACACAAGAAGTGCTGCCTAATCTGAGTCAAATCTACATATGGGCTTGTAAATCCTCCATTCCAATCAACCTTTTCTACTTGTGATGAAGTATAGGGCTAAGGACTATCCCTATGGACAGGAATAATTCATCAATGGAACATAGGTCAAACTTCTTAGCCAAGGAAGAGCTGCCCATTGACAAAGGAAGGACTTAAACTATTCTACATAGTGCTTTAAATTCTAAAAAGGTACACATGGTTTAGGGAAGTTCATTCCACTCTTCAGCATAGTAATTGAAGTTGAAAGAAAAGAAGATATCTAACCTCACTAGCAAGTGTTTGTCAAAATTTTGATATGTCTGTTCCATACAGAGTGATGACTATGAGGTAGTATAAACCACATCAAACAAATAACAATCTCACTGGGAGCCTATGACCCAGGAAGAACAATGCCATTACCAACTTTGGTAACAGAGAAAGGCCACACTCAGAGGCCCTGTGCAGGGGATGGAGCCCTAGCCAGAAAGTGAAAAGGCTGTGTGCCAGTGCCGTGCTCTAACCAGCTAGATGACCTCCTGGTAATTTGTGTCTTTTCTCGAAGCCTCAGTTCCCTCCTCTGCAAAAATGAGAGAATAAAACCAGACCTGTGGTTTTTCAAACAGATCCATATAAATTTAGGACACTACAGAAATTTGCCTCAGGGACAACATGGAGTACTACGGACGGAGAAGGGTGTAACGGATGTTCCAGATTCCATAGTCTAAATTAGGTCTTCCTGTTACATTCTCTCAGGACACCATGTAAGATTCTCTTGTAGTTTTTCATATTTTGTAATTTTTTCTTTATCCACATATTAATTGCTTAGTATCTGTTTTTCTCTCTAGACTGTATTCTCCATAAAAGGAAGGACTGTGCCTATTTAGTTCATTATGATAAATCTAGTGAGTGCCTAGCACATGATTCATGATTATTTGTAAAATGAATGAATGAATAAACTCACACCCTATTTTCCTGTCCCTGAAAGTGCTTACAAAGATGGAAATGATTAGTTTCCATAAAACATACAGACCGTTTTCCTCCTCTTCATTATTAAACCAAATGAAATGAATTATCTCTGAGTTTAGATACTTAGAATCTGTATGATTTTGGTTACAGAGGTCACAACTTCTCTAAGCTTTGGTTTCCTTTTCTATAAGACAACTAGGTTAATCTGTGATCTTTCAAGTCTCCTGCTCTCTCTATGCTTTCTATGATTTCATGATTTATTTAGTCCCCTCCTCAGTCCAAAAGTTAGATGAAGCTCATGATCCTGCATAACCTTAGAACTCAACAGCATACAGATAATCTGGATAATGGGAATAAACAAGCTCTTTAATGAAGAGAGACATCTTGAGAAGTATAACCATAAACTAGCAAAGACACAGAACTAACAGATAAGTCATTACTCTATCACCTTTGAACTCTGTGGTCTTGGTAATCATTTCATCCCCTCTGAATCTCAGAATCTTCATATATAAAATAACCTTAGTACCAGTTTCAGCTGCCCCATGTGATGTTGTGAAGATCAAAATAAATAAGATAATGGATGTGAAAATACTTTATAAATAATAATGTGCTATATAAATTTCCCCCACATCTGTCAGTTTGCTATACTCCGGGGGCTTGCATATTGCCATGCTGCTGAAAGCTATGCTACTGGTAGCTAGAGATACCAGCAAGGTCACCCATGGTGAACAGATTTCAGCTCAGCTTCCAGACTAAGAAAGATTAGGGAGCAGGACCTAGCAGCCCACTCCCGAAAAAAACAGCCATTGGAAAACCCTATAAAAAGCAAAGAAACGCTGTCAGATACAGTGCGAGAAAATGAGCCCCCAAGGTTGGAAATCAAAAGACTACTAGGGAAGAGTTGCTTCCTCAAAGTCAAGTCTACCTTAATGATGGAAATGGAGTAATGCTCCAGGGACCTGCACTTGTTGATGTGGCACATCTCAAAATGAGGAGGAACAACTATAAACACCCATTAATTAGAATGTGGAAGATACATAGTATGAATCTACAAAAAAGTAGAAATCATCAAAAGGGAAATGGACCACATAAACATCCACATTCTAGGCATCAGTGACCCAAAATGGACTGACATGGTCCATTTTGAATCAGATAATCATATGGTCTACTATGCTGGGAATGACAAAGAGAAATGGGGCTGCATTCATCATCAAAAAAGATATCTCAAGATCTTTCCTGAAGTATCCCTGTCAGAGATAGAACAATTTCCATAGGCTTATAAGGAAAGCCAGTTAATATGACTATTATTCAAATCTACACACATACCACTAAGGCCATAAATGAAGATAGGGAAGGTTTTACCACCTCCTGCAATCTGAAATAGATTGAACATGTTATCAGGATGTACTGATAATTACTGGTGACTGTAATTTAAAAGTTAGAAACAAAGAAGGCTCAGTAGTTAAAAAACATGGCCTTGGTGACAAAAACAATGCTGGAGATGGCATAAAAATTAGAATTTTGTCAGATCAATGATGTTCTCATTGCAAATACATTTTTTCACCAATATAAACGGTAACTATATACATGGAATTCACCAGATGGATCATACAGAATAAAATTGACTATGCTTATGGAAAGAGATAAAGGAAAAGCTCAATATCAAATGTCAGAACAAGGTCAGGAGCTTATTGTGGATCAGACCATTGACTGCTCATGTGCAGGTTCAAATCAAACCTGGGGAAAATTAGAACAAGTCTACAAGAGCCAAGATATGACCTTTAGGATATTCCGCTTAACTTCAGAGACCACCTCAAGAACAGGTTTAATGCATTAGACACTAATGATAGAAGACCAGATGAGTGGTGGCATGACATCAAAAACATCATTCATGAGGAAAGAAAAGGTTATTTAAAAAGACAGGAACAAAAGAAAAGACCAAATTACATGTCAAAAGAGACTCTGAAACTTGCCCTTGAAGTTCAAGCAACTAAAATAAAGGAAGACATGATGAAGATAAAGAACTAAACTGAAGATTTCAAAGGTCAGCGTGAGAAGATAAACTCAAATATTATAATGACGTGCAAAGAAATGGAAACAGAAAACCAAAAGGGAAGAACATGCTGTTTTTCTCAAGCTTAAGGAATTGAAGAAAACATTCAAGCCTCAAGTGGCAATAGTGACAGATTCTACAGACAAAATATTAAATGACACAGCAAATATCAAAAGAAGATGGCAGGAATATACAGAGATGTTATACCAAAAAGAATTGGTGGATGACCAACCATCTCAAGAGGGTGCATATGATCAGGAACCAATGGTACTGAAGGAAGAGGTAGAAGCTGCCTTGAAGGCACTGGTGAAACACAAGGCTCCAGGAATTGATGAAATGCCAATAAGAGATGTCTCAACAAACAGATGCAGCACTGGAGGTGCTCACTTGTTTATGCCAAGAAATTTGGAAAACAGTTACCTGGCTAACTGACTAGAAGAGATCATATTTGCACCTATTCCCAAGAAAGGGGATCCAACTGAATGTGGAGATTATGGAACGGTATCATTAACATTTCATGCAAGCAAAATTTTGGTAAAGATCATTCAAAAGCAACTGCATCAGCATATATACAGGGAAATGCCAAAAAAATCAAGCCAGATTCAGAAGAGGACATGGAACCAAGGACATCATTGCTGATTTGAGATGGATATTAGCCAAAAGCAGAGAATACCAGAAAGATATCTATATTTTATTGACTATGCAAAGGCATTGACTATGTGAGTCAAAACAAATTATGGATAACACTGAGAAGAATGGGAATACCAGAACACTTAATTGTACTGATGAGGAATCTGTACATGGACCATGAGGCAATCATTCGGACAGAACAAGGAAACACTGCCTGATTTAAAGTCAAAAAAGGTGTGCATCAGGGCTATGTCCTTTCACTGTACTTCTTCAATCTCTACACTGAGAAAATAATTCAAGAAGCTGGACTTCATGAAGAAGAATATGGCATCATGATTGGAGGAAAGCTCATTAACAACCTGTGTTATGCAGATGACACAACTCTGCCTGCTGAAAGTGAAGAGGATTTGAAACATTTACTGATGAAGATCAAAGAACATAGCCTTCAGTGTGACTCAACATCAACAAAACAAAAATCCTTACATCTTGGTCAGTATGCAATTTCATAATAAATGCAGAAAAGATTGAAGTTGTCCAAGATTTTGCTTTACTTGGTTCTATAATCAACACCAGCAGTGGAAATAGCAGTCATGAAATCAAAGATGCATTGTATTGGCAAAAGTTGCTACAAAAGACCTCTTTAAAGTATTGACAAAGTAAAGATGACACATTGAAGATGAAAGTGCACCTAATTCATGCCATGGTATTTTCAGTCACATTGTGCTGTTGTGAAAGCTGGACACTGAATAAGGGAGACAGGAGAAGAATTGATGCTTTTGAATTATGGTGCTGGAGATGAACATTGAATACACCATGGACTGCCAAAAAACCAACAGGCCTGTCCTAGAAGAAGTGAAACCAGAGTGATCCTTGGAAGCAAGGATGGCTAGACTGTGTCTTATGCATTTTGGACATTAGTCAGTTGGATCCCCTTTCTTGGAGAAGGACATCATGTTCAGGAGAGTGGTGGGTCAACCAATAAAAGGAAAATCCCCAACTAGATGGACTGACACAGTGACTGCAACAATGAGCTTAAACATAAATAAGATCCTGTGTCTAGCACAGAATTGGGGAGTGTTTCATTCTGTTGTATACAGAGTCACTATGAGTTGGACTCCACTCAATAGCACCTAACAACAAACAAGAACATATAAATTTGAGAGGATGTTATTATTAGTAGTAGGTTAACATAAAAGTCATGATATTAATAGATTATAATCCAAAATAATTAAGCAATTCAGTACTCTTATAGGTATGTAATCAACCAATTAATTAGGAGGGAAAATCCATAAGTAGGTCCAAATCCAGGATTAGTATAAGATAAAAGTAGTATCACGTATCAGTAGGGAAAAAATGTGCAATTCATTTTGAAGGGTAATAGACTGCCATCTGAAAAATTAAATTAGATTCATATCTTATAGATTACTATAAATTATAAAGGGACCAGAGATTTCAGTGTAAAAAGTAAAATAAAATAAAAGCCAGGCATGGTGGCACAGGCTTGTAGTTACTGGGACTCAGGGCAGAGGCAAGAGGATTCCAGGTTCAAGGCCAGAGGCAGCCTATATAACTCAGCAAGACCCAGTCTCAATATAGAAAGTAAAAAATGGGCTGGAGTGCAGCTCAGGAGTAGAGGACTTGCAAAGCATTTGTGAGGCCCTGGGTTCAACTCCCCAGTATGGCAAAAATTAATTAGCTAATTAGTTTAATAATTAAAATTCTAGAAGACAATCTGGAGAAATACTTTCAAACTAGAATGTGAAAGGATTTTTAACCAAGATTCAAAATCTAGAATAAATTTAACTTTTAAAAAAGCTTTCAGCAAAAACAACTATAAGCAAAGTTTTAAAATAGACAAATTTGTGTACAACAGACATACTCTTTTCAAGTATATAAATAGTTCTTGAAATCTATATGAAAAATGAGGAAATGATAGTACACAGATTAAAAAACTTGGGCAGTTCTTAAGCATATATAAAGATGTTCAAAGCCAGGTCCGGTGGTACACTCCTGTGGTCCCAGCTACTTGGGGGACTGAGAAAGGAGGACCACTTGAATCCAGAAATTCATAGCCAGTCTAGGCAAAACAGGGAGATTCCACTTTAGGGAAACAATTTCAAGCTCTTTTGTTCTAAAAGAAATACAATTTTCTGGGCACAGTGGCACAAGTATTTAATACCAGCAACTCAGGCAGGAGCCTGAGGCAGGAGGATTATGAGTCCAAGGACAGAGGCACCCTGTGCAACTTAGCAAGACCCTATTTCAAAATAAAAACAGGCTAGGAATGTATCTCAGTGGTGAGCACTTGCCTAGCATGCATGAGGCCCTGGGTTCAAACCCATTACCCTTCCAGTACTGAAAAAAGAAAGAAAGAAAGAAAGAAAGAAAGAAAGAAAGAAAGAAAGAAAGAAAGAAAGAAAGAAAGAAAGGGGGAGGGAGGGAGGGAGGGAAGGAAGAAAGGTGGGCAGGCAGGCAGGCAATGTAATACTAACCTGAGATATCACCTTTCACCATTTGGAATATTAAAAAATTCAGAAGTTTAATATACACTCCATAAGTTAAAGTCTAAGAAACAATCTTGTAAAACACTGGTAGGAGTACACATTTTAATGACTCTTATAAAGGGGCAGCTTGGTAATATCTATCAAAATTACAAATGCAAATACCTTTTGACCCAATAATTCAACTTAAGAAGATTTATCATATAGATACATTTAGAAATGCACAAAATAATAGATCCATAAGAATTGCTCGTAAGGATAAAGAAGAGTAAATTAGAACACATCAGTTTATAAGAGAAAAATATAGACTATGTTGTCTTCATGAACTACTTAAATAAATTGTCATACACATCCATACAAAACACTTAACTGAAAAAAAGAATATGGAATCTCATTATGTACCAGTATGGAAGGATCTTGTTATGGTTTAAATCTTAAATGTCCCTCCCCAAGGGCTCAAGGTTTGGCTCAAATTTGTGACATGATCATACCATAGTGGAACTTGCAGGAGATGGAGCCCACAAGTAAAGTTAGTTCATTGAGGCTTTGCACTTGGAGGGAATGTTGGGACCCTCGCCCCTTCTCTTTGTCTTTTGTTTGCTGGCCACCATGAGGTCACCAGTCTCCTCTGCCATTTGCTCTCTGCCATGACCACAATATACTATGCCATGACGGGACCAAAGCAAGAGGGCCAAGCAGCTTTGGTCTAAAAACTTTGGAACCAGAGCCAAAATAAACTTTTCCTTCTTATAAGTTGTTTATTTCTGGTATTTTTTGACAGTAGTTCAAAGGTGACTAATAACAGATCCAAGATATATGAAGTACAAAAAAAGTTTGAGATATTCCTAACATGCTCTTTTTTGTACAAAAGGGAGATGGATCTACATTCCTATTTATTTGAATATGCTTACTCTGAAAAAATAGGTTATGCTAAGAACAGTGAATCTGTGTGGTAAGGAAAATCTGAAAGAAAACTGGGAAGATGATAGACAAGATATTAAGGGAAACTGTATAACTGTTGATGACTTTTGGTTGTTGAACCACATGGATCTATTCAAAACACTCAATTTAATAAGATGATCTAAATAGGAAGAAAGTTCACAGGAACCAGAGGAAACAAAGTCAGGCAAAGAGGAAAAAGCAATGGGAAAAGTCTTATCAGACAGAAGACTGCCATAAAGGCATAATCCTTAAGAATCATGTAAAGACAGTCCAAAAGGCAAGGCTAACTAGAAAGACACTTCTCATATCATTCCTAGGAACAGAAAATGTTCAGTATATGCCTGAAAGAGGAGAGATGGAGAGGTTGAGGGAGTGAGAGTGAAAGAGAGAGACAGAGACAGAGACCGAGACAGAGAGGATGAGAGGAAAGTGTTCAAATTTTTCTGTAAATTTCCAGTGTTTTTTTCTGCTTTTATAAACAGGAGAGAATAATACAGTAAGCCAAAGTGGGCAAATTATTTCAACTCTTTCACAAAAAAATTTTTTTAAAAATCTGTTACTATCATTTCTGCAACCACAGGAGGTACCTTTCATGCAACATGCTCCCATACTAAATGAAATAATAAATTCCTCCAAAGGAGTCTTTTGTAGTGCTTATTTAAGCTATCAGGAAAGTGAAGAGTCTTAAATGACAAGAATGTTTACATATTTAATTTTGGTGTAACATTAGAACCATAAAAGCTCTCTCTTTAAGATGGGGAATATATGACACATGCAGTTAATTTCCACATTAAATTATTGAATGAAAAATACACACATTATCCATTGTGACTCCGGGATTAGGTCAGGTCAAATTTTATTGCTTTTGGCCAAGGGCTTTTGTAAGACTTACAGGGCTGAGAGCAGGTACAGTGTGATCTTTGGTATAAGTTATAGAGTTAGAATGAGGTTCTGAGTGGGAAAATACTTAGCATTTCAGAGGTAATTTCATGAAAGTCATCATGAGACCAGCACAACACCATGTTGATTTAACTGGAACTTTATAAGATCACTTTAGCTCTGGTTTCTAAAACTGCCAAGCTTCATGTATCTACCTGATCATAAATAACCAACTTTTTCTAGATTTTCTTCTTTTTTCTTGATCTGTAATGGATGCTAATTTGAATTGGCCCTAAGAAGTTTCTGGCATGGGACCAGATTAATACAGTAAAGGAAAAGTCAGAGAGAAAATGTGGTTGATTCTTTAGCCCATGGGGTTCCAAAATTACATATTGCATGGGCTGAAGGTGTCCAGACATGAGCGTAGGACCCAGAAAGGATCTGATTATTCTCTCATAATAAACAAAATTGGTTTGTCTGATAAGAAATAGTCTGCCAAACAGGGTATTTTGATGGGTTTATGACAGAAATGTAGCAGAAGTAACAAATAATAATAGGAAATATTTGTTGAGCCCTTCTATGGTTTATATGTATTATCTCATTTAATCCTCAACAACCTTATGAGTTAGGATCTAGTTTTATCTTCATTTTCCAGATGAAGAAACTGAGGTTCAATGAAATTAAGAAGTTGTCCAAATCTAACCAATAGTAAATGATGAAGCAAGAAGCACATACTCCTCCAAAGTGCATGTTCATACCATGCTACACCTCCATGGATAAAAACACTTAACTGGTGATGTGTGGGTCTAATAGACCCAAGCAAGGTGTTTGTATTTGCCTTGTACATGCTAATTCTGTGCAAGCATTCAACTCTTCAATACCTGCCTAAAATTAGACCTATTCATCAGGAGGGCCTGAGGTTTAGCTCAGTTGGTAGTATGCTGCCCTCATTCTCTGAGGCCCTGGGTTTGATTCCCAGAACCATAAAAATGGGAGAAAGACCTGGCAGCACACTCCTGAAACAATCCCCAAACAATCAGCTATTGAAAACCCTATGAATAGCAGCAAAGCACTGACATAGTGCCGGGCATGTCACAGTGTCAGGGAGTGTTTCATTCTGTTGTACATAGGGTTGCTATGAGTCAGACCCAACTCCATGGTACTTGACAAAAACAACAACAACTCATCAGGTAATTGTATGTGCAATTGTGATTCACTAAGTGGTATGAGATACAGGGGGATTCTGGTCTCTTGAGTGCCGACATCAGTTTTTTTTTTAAATTATTATCCTTCTATTTTATGAAATATTATAATTTGCAGTAATAACATTGAGAAAATGGCATCCAAATGATTTCCTACATCTATGAAGCCTGATGGTCCTTGATTTCCCAAATTTGTATAACAAATTTTTAGTGAATTAGATGAAACAGATGAAGTTGCAAGTGACACAGATGACTGTGCTTCCCAGTTTTAAAGGGGCTTCAGGTTTAGCACCAGGGCTTGAAACTCTCAGATGCCTCTTGGGGATCTGTAGTGCTTTTTAGTAAAGGCAGTTTGTAAGTGCTTCTTACAATTTTATTCAGATTCTAAGTACAAAAAGTCTGTCTGCTTAAAGTGTTCCAAAGTGCTATGCAGAAATTGTGATACTAACTTTGAAACTTACTATCTTATATCTTACCTTTTATTTAGTTCCATAGTTGAATAAAGTTTCATTTAAAATTATCAAGAACTGACCAAAGGTTTTTCAAATTACTGCCAATTTAATATTATAATACAAGTTATTTTTATAAAATATTAATAAATATATATTTTAAGATCAAAACAGACAAAATATTTTAAGAAAGATTTAAACAAAGCATAAAGCCACTTGCAACAAACAGAAATACTTATACATTCTGTACATATCTATACAAGGATATGACCCTAAGTCACCAGTTATGTACTAGTTAGGACACGTCATCAAAGTGTTAAACACACGCAGATTTTCTTGCTCTGTAGTGACTCAAAGCTTACTAATGATCAGTGTTCTTTATATTTGATTATGGCTTCTTAAACATGTTGTTGTTGTTAGGTGATGTGATGTTAGTGTCTGACTCACAGCGACCCTACATACAACAGATGAAACACTACTGATAGGGCTTCTCTGCTATTCATAGGGTTTTCTATGGCTGACCATTTGGGAGGAGTGGGTTGTTGGGTCCTTGTCCAAAGCCAACAGCACCTGATGTTCCCAGGCAGTCTTCCATCCAAGTATTAACCAGGCCCAACCCTGCTTAGCTTCCAAGATCTCACAGGATTGGACGCCACATTGCTACAGCTACAGACTTCTTAAGCATAGGCTTAGATTAAGTGTAATCCAACCACTCCCATCTCAGAGCTTCCTAAGTATCAGAATATTAAGAATAAAATGGAAAATAGTTTAGAATACTATTGCAAAGAATTTGTGGCTTTAGTAACTGTAGATCACCTCAGCTCCATATATTTGTATCAAAAATGTCAGACTGGAATAATCTTAGAAACAGGTTTCAACTAAATTTATAGATGTTTTCCTTATAGACTAAAATTACTACAACTTTTCTCAATATGATCTTTCTAGAAAAGCATTTTATTAAACACAAATAGCTAAATATTTAAATTTCTTTATTGGTCAATCAGTTGGCCCATCATAATATTTTGAGTGTCTCCCTGAAAATTTTCGAAGATGTTTTATACGAGTTTTCTATATACATATATCTGTTGACCACATTACTTCTATTTCTTTTCCTTGAGACACTGTCATTAAGCCTGGGCTTCTCTTGTGATTTAACAGAGGTATAAATTGCTGGCAGTGGATTAGGACAATGATACCTATGAAAATGGAGGCATCTTTTATGTGGACCCACCAGGGATACTCTCTGCATTATCTGAGTGATAGAGGAAGGAAGCACTCAGATTCTTTCTTTTCATAAACCTATTCAACCTACAAATATTGTGAAAAAGATAGCCAGGAGGAGATCAGTGATACTGAGGGTAGATCATTGAATTAACAAAAGTTTGTATTTCAGTTACCTATTTCAAAATGATTGACACCAGGTACAAAATAAAGAACTATGATGTATTCTGTGGTGTTGGCATCCTTCCTGGCTACAATAGTAACCAGCTCCTGAGAGATCAGCACAGCAGATTCTGTAGAGATGGTATAATTCATACAAAAACAAAAGTTCTTCCTCCCCCTTTAGACTGGGGTTAACTGTGGGAATTAAAAAAATGACTAATTGCTGGCAGTTGGGAGGAAGTCATGAGATCATGTTACTTAGAAACACAAAATGGTAAATGCTTTTAAGATTTTTTTAAGCCTAAGTCTTACAATTTATTTCTCTATCCTACAAGATTCCAAGGAAGCAGCTGGATTATAATAATCTTAAAATCTCATCCAAGGACAATGTGCACTTACAGGAAGATGAGGTAGATGCACTTTTCCCTATTCCTCCTGCTAAATATCACTAAAACCACGGGGCATTGGGTATAAAACAAGCATAAAAACACTCTGACAGGTGGAGAAAAGAAAGTAAAGTAGCTAGGGCCCTCAGCACCTAAGAATACAGGGGTGACTTCTCAGAATGGAAGCTGAAGAACAGCTCTTAATAGTCTTCTCTATTTAAAAGCTTGCTCCTGGACAAGCATGTAAATAAATCTTGATCACTGACTGTTCAATGATGAGAAAAGCCTTACAGAAGTTAATCAGCATCTCTTTAAATGACAAATAGCCTTCAAGACCCTTGCTCCTTATTAAGACAAGTTATTCTCAGATAGCAAGATCATAATCTTAATAATCTTATAATGCATATTTTTTCTAAAACATGAATTTAATAAAGGAAGAACAGGTACTATTTTTTAAACACAGGCAATCACAATTCCCTTTCTCACTGATGTGAATGTGTTCCTAATTCCTCTTAGTGACTATGTGACCTTGAGCAACTTACTTAATCCTTCTGGCCTGTTTCTCCCTAAAATAGGAAGGCAATATTTCTGCTGTCTTCAGTCATAAAAATGAATTCTTAGTGGCTTAAGTAGTATATATACACATTTTTAACAAATAACTGAGAGTACAATACCTCCTAAGCAGGAGGAAAACCAGGCTAATATTGAGAGTTGTAACCCCAAACCAAAGACTTTCCATTTTCTTTGCTCTGTGTTGTAACTGACAGCCTACTAGAATTCTCCAAAGTCCATATTCTGTTTGTTCTCCAAGGAGCTAGGAGTTAGTTAAGATAGTCTTGTCCACGTTCACAGGAGGATGACCATTACATGGAAGCTTCATCTTTCCTACATAACTATTCCCTTGAGTCAGAAAATATTGTCTGTTTTGATAGTCAGGAGAAACAAATTTCTCACAACTTTTACTTAAGAGGTTTTCAATTGGATAGTTCTAATCACCCCATAGAAATTATGTGCCAGAACTTCCCCAAGATTTCCAGGGAATTTATTTCTTTATAATTATAAAATGGTTTCTAGTTGTATTATTTTAAATGGTGTTTTATCTCTTTATATTCTAATTTTGTTCTTGCACATTTACACAGTCGAATATATTTGGCACTGTGGTGGTAAATTCTTTGTTGTTTAGTAAGGAATTAGCACAGCTAAGGAATGTGTTTGCGTTGATTTGAGGTTCTTCAGGATCAGAGGATAAAGATTTGGCCTATTGGGATTTCACTTCAAGGCTATAAAAAAAAAAAAAAAAAAAAAAAAAAGACTTGGCCTAGTGGATCTTTTGCTCAATTTATCTGATCTAATTCTGGAAAGTCCAAATGCAGTAAAAGTTAACAAAAGAATTGGGATTGTTTTAATGACCTTAAGAGATGACCCTTCATTTTAAAACAGTAAGAGTAACATAAGGTGCTAAAAGGGGTAAAATCAAAAATAAAGCATGAATTAATCTTACAAAAGAGTTTGACTGAAAATGTGATGAGATCTTTTAAAGTGAGAATAAAATTATAAGTCACTAAAAGCCATATAAAATATGTATGATCAATGTACAGTTATATGCATGTATGAAAATGTCATAATGAAACCCCACTAAATTACACACTAAAAATTACTAATAAAAAAGTTACTGGGGAAAACTTTTTTAAAAAAATAAAATATGCATGATGAATAATAAAAGAAAATCCCACGAACCCTAGAACTTAACAAGAGAATAGCAGATATTATCTGGCCCAATCTATTCCTTTAAAACTGAGGAAAATCAGACCCAGGAAGATGAAGGGACTTTCTCAAAGTCACAGAATTATTTGGTAGAGCCAACACAGACACACACAAAAAAATAAGGCTCTTGACTCCTAATTCACTCCTATTTCCCCTATAACATACTATTTACCAAGTAAAACTCACCAGAAGCCACAGAGAGGTCTGAAGCCTGAGCAAGGAACTTTAGGGGTTAATGTACTTTGCCCATAACCTGAGCAATTTGTAGAACTGGGGTGAGATTTATTGAGTTTGCAGAAGTTGAGAATTTTCAACAGGAGAAGTTTGGTTCTACTCAGATCTCCAGGGGGCTAGAGTAACATACTGATGTGAAGGGCATCTTAAGCCCTTGCTACTTCTGCTGGCTTCAGAGATTCACACCTCAGCCCTCAGATCCCTGCATGTTTAACTGGTTGGATCCTGGGAACCAACCCACCAGGTCAGACTCCCCAGGCAGTTGGCCAACCCCTAATCAGGGGATGGGCATAGCCCACTGACCCTCCATGGTCTCCATGGCCCGGGTCATGATGTTAAATAACATAAATTCAAGAACAGGATTTTGTGCTTTGTGTGGATAAAGCCAGCTTTAAGCATAGCCAGCATTATGCAACAATGACTAGATGGGTCGAAACTCCTCAGCACACAATCTTTTAACAGCCTAGTTTTCAGCTTCCTCTGCCACAACTTAACCATCTGGCATTCTGTGGTTGAAACTACAGAGCAGTCCACCTTCCCTTGGTAACATCATCATAAAATCTCAAGCCTTTGTGCCATTTCATATGCTGTTCCCTCTACATGGCATGTCTTTTCACCTCTTCTCTGATATTTAGATTGGATAAATAAATGGCTGCATGGATGAATGGATGAATAAAAAATTAATGAGGCAATGAATAAATATAATTTGAGAGCACTAGAAAAATTTGCTATCTTAAAGTAGCTCCAATTCATATTCAAAAAAGTAAAACTAAACTTCAACCCTTTTTTTTTTTTTTTGCAGTACTAGAGGTTGAACCCAGGGTCTCACACTTGCATGTTTTGCAAGTGCTATACTGAGCTGCTCCCCGACTCCAGCCCACTTTTTTTTCTCTTTGAGACAGGGTCTTGCTAAATTACAAAGACTGCCTCTGGTCTCAAACTTATGATCCTCCTGCATCCGCCTCCCGAGCTGCTGAGATTACAGGTGTGGGCTACAGTGCCCGGCTCTGAACTTCAACTCTTTAAGTAGTCTCAGCTTCCCTATGATCTATCTCATTATTGTGATGTCAGCTATGAGTTATATATCAAATAGTTTAAATAATGGTTATGACTGTGAAGTTAGAATAATGAATTTGGCAAAATATTTCCTTTGTTTTTAATGGTATAGGGAACTCATGGTTATTCATATAACATTATTCTTACTCACTTGCATTTTAATACACTTTCTTGAATACAAAAGAGGTGAAATTTTACCTGGGGTGCAGGTAGTTGTGTATAACCCTGAATATGTCAATGGGAATTTGGTAAATATGTTTGTTGTTAGGTGCTGTCAAGTCGTGTCCAACTCATGGCGACCTTCATAGAGTTTTCAATGGCTGATTATTTCGGGATTGCCTCAGGAATGGATTGCCATGTTCTTCTCCCATTTTTGTGGTGCTGGGAATCAAACCTGGGAAATCACAGACTGCAGAGCAGCACTCTCCTATCTGAGCTAAATCCCAGCCCTCAGCAAATATGCTGTTGTTGTTAGGTGCCATCAAGTCGTATCTGACTCATACTGACCCTCATGGGGTTTTCAATGGCTGATTGTTTTGGGACTGCCTTGGGAGTGAATTGCCACATCTTTCTACCATTCTTGTGGTGTTGGGAATTGAACTTGGGACCACCTCGGAGACTGCAGAGCAGTGCTCTACCAACTAAGCTAAATCCTAGCCCTTTCAGCAAATATAGGAACCCATAATTCATGAAGCGTGCAACAGGGAGAAAAGCTTGGAAATTCTATAGTTGAAATTAATATTATGTTACTTCTTTTGACTCCCTTTTTTACAGTGAAAATAATTTTGAAAAAAAACAAATAATTAAAATACATAAATGAAAATAAATAGTCTGAGAGCATGTCTTTGAACTATTACCATCACTCACATTTTGATGTAATTTGACACTGGACATATCTTTAACTTTTACTAGAAGTTTAACTTTCCCCTGTGATGACTGGGCTCAGTGTATCGCCAATGGGAGGAGCCAGGAAGGTACTTTTGTAAGTTTGGCATAATTGTAAAAGACTCTAGGCTTAGCTGGAGAAAAGGTATGCCTCAGTGAGGAACATGTAGGCACTGAGTGAAGTTCATGTAGGTTCTGGATGAAGTAATGATTGGTTCTGGGTATAAAAAGGAGAGAGAGAGAGAGAGACTCAGGAAAGAGGAGTCAGAAAGCCCCCATGACAACTATTAACTGCTTCACAAGCTTTATCCTCTCATTCATTTGATGCCCACTCAATGAATAGGGCACAATTCCAAGAAACTGGCACGTGACCTTTCTGGCTGATTCTAAGCCACTTTGGTATCATTCTCCCTTTGAGAAGCTCATGGCTACAATGGCTCTGACTGCCAATGAAAAACACAGAACAGACCAAAAAGATGCACTGATGTATATATGCTATCTGTTGTACCTCTGATTTTAGGTCTTTCACAGACACTCTGAAACCAAGCTTTAGATTCTGTACAAGTCCATGAACTCCAGGTTAAAGACTCTCTTGTTAACATTGGCAGACCCTTCTAAAGTGTGCTAAGGACTTTTCATATTGTTGTGTCACTTAATTACCAGGTCCCATCTTGATTTACTCATAAAGAAATATAACATTATCCTGACTCATCAGGATAAATTCTCTTTTTTATATACACACCAAAAATATCAGAAAAGAGAGTCGAGAACAGAAAGATGGCTGCTTCTGGGAAGCAACTGAAGGGGGAATATAACCTTTGATAGTGTTTATATTTTTTCTATGTATTATGTCATTTATTATTATTTTATTATTGTTCTCTTAAAAGGAAAGACATCAGATTTGCTACTTTCTAACCTGTCTTTCACCCTTCTCAATGGATACAATGATGAGTACACTTAGAAAAATCAAATATTCCCAATATCTTCTGAAAATGAAATCCTTTACAGAAATTCATATACAATTTAAAAACCTTTTAGCTCCTAATCAGATAATTAACAGATGAATCATATATTTTAAATGTAAATTTCTTTGCAAATGGTCATAGTGCACTATGCTAAGAAATGGTACTTATATCTTTAACAATTAAATGCTTAATTTGGCCTTTTAGTTGCAAATTGGTTTTCAGTAGGCTTATTGGGCAATGCAGTTTTATATAAGATATTTTGATACAGTAAATACTAAAATAAATAAATTTTCACTTCTTCATTTTCCACTCCCAGGCATTTTTTCAAACCTCTTCCCTTTCACTCATTCACATTGTCAAATCTTTCTTCTCTTTGCAGGCTGCTAAAATTTTTAGATAACTAAGTAACCAGCATCCAATCTTTTCCAATGCTTTTTGAAAATCAAAACGCTACAGCCAAATGTGTGCATTACTTTTTTTATTTTACGGCTTAAAGAAATAAAAATGGCAATATTTGCAACAGATGATGATGATGATTATGAATACCTTGATGTGAAATCTCACCATTCAAAATGATTTGAAATAAAAAATAAACTACTGACTAATGACCATTAAAGTGCCCCAAATTCTCAATTTCCGTCTTGAGCCAATGCCAATAGGTTTTTAAATTTCTATTTAAAAATGGAAGACTCTGTACCCTAAAGTGGATGACCAGAGCCACATAACCCTTTTTAGCCTCTGCCTGAACTCTAGCTCTTGCTTCCATTTACTGTTATAGTTCAATGGCAGATGTTACAAGGTGGACTTCAAGCAGAGTCCTCCACCAATTTCCCAAAATGGAAGAGATCATGCCCTGGGCCTGGAACTGCAATTTCCCTGGTCCCCAGAGCTCTAGCCCTGCTCTTGGAGGGTGAAAACAACAATTGGTCCCTCCTCTCTGGGGACTACCAGAAGCACATCTTAACAATCATTGGGTTAAAATCAGGTGTGCCAAACCTTCATAGAAAATCTAAGTTATCTGGGTGCAATGTTGGTATGAATGAGCCAGATAGACCACCCCAACTATTTTATATCACAGGTTCTGCAGAAGGCACAAGCCCAGGACTGTGTGTCACATAGGCATGTAGATCTACAGGTACTGAGGCCAGAGGCTGAGTCACAATACCTACCCTTCTAGCCATCAGGGAAAAACCTTGGAACAACCTGAGAACTGGCTTCCTGATTTGAAATATAAGAGCAAGGAAGACAAAGCTTATGAGATCTAAATGTATCTAATGCACAACCAGAGTGCTCCTTAGAAGCAAGGATGTCTAGATTGTGTCTTACATATTTTGGACATGTTGTCAAGAGGGACCAATCCCTGAAGAAGGACATTATGTTTGGGAGAGCGGCAGGTCAACCAAAAACAGGAAGACTCTCAACCAGATGGATTGAAACAGTGGCTGTAATAATGGGCTTAAATATAAAAAATGATCATGTGCCTGGCACAGAGTCAGGGAATATTTCGTTCTGTTGAACATAGGTTGCTGTAATTCAGAACCAACTCCACGGCACCTAACAACAGTGATCCTGCTTGCACCAACATCAGTCATCAAACTAAAGCATGTATTGACCATGTCATTCCCCTGATCATAAAACTGTCTTTCTTCCCCATGAAATAAATAGCAGCCTTTGGCAAGGCAGATATGCCCATCTCTTATCAGTCCATCCCTCAGTTTCCACATCTTGCTTTCCTCTCCTGTAAAACATCCCTCTTTTACCTGAGAGTGTCCAACTCTTTCAACTCTTAGTCTCTCTGCCCAGAACACTCTTCTGTGTAGTAAAATCCTACTGTCTTCAATATCCAGACCAAATGTTACCTTCCCTCATCTCACTGCTTCCTTGCCAACCTTGTTGGTCCTTGGAACCTACACAACACTTTGCTCACATGCTGGATGTAGGAAGCATCTCATTTTATTATAATTATCTATAATGTATTCATCTGCCTGCTAGGCTGTGAATCCTGCTAAGACAAAGATAATTATATTATTGGTGTTACATTCCCGTCACCTAGCTCTTTGCTCTCAATCTTAAAGATGCTTAGAAAAGTACTGGTTTAATATGTGGAAATGTGAGTGCATAAAGGTGTTCTGAAACTTGACACTATCATTAAAATGTGGAACAGTCCCTCAACATCCATGAGATATTGGTTCTATGACCCCTGCAGATACCAGAATCTGTAGATGCTCAATTACCTTACATAAAATAGTATAGTGTTTGCATACAATCTATCTACATCCTTTGGTATACTTTAAATCAGTTCTATTACTTATAATACCTAATACAATACAAAAATGCTACGTAAATAGTTGCTATGTTGTATTGTTTAGGCAATAATGACAAGAAAAAAGGTCTGCCCATGTTCAGTTCAGACTCATTTATTTTTAATATATTTAATTCTTAGTTGATTGAATCTGCTGGGTGGAACCCACAGATTCAGAAGGCTGATAGTAATTATTAATTTTGAAGGTGGAGAACTTGAATAATAAGGAGAATTTAGTTCCAGATCTTTGCACTTGAAGAAACTGGTATTAAAACCCATCTAAATTTGGACGATATGGGAGAAGGACCTGGCAATCCATTCCCAAGGCAATCCCAAAACAGTCAGCCATTGAAAACCCTATGAGGGTCGCTATGAGTCAGATACTGACTCGATGGCACCTAACAAAAACAACAACAAATTTGGACGATACAGGGTTGGCCAGGGCCATACATGAAGTGTTTTATGGTTTCATTCTAAACAGTCCCCCAAGGGTCCTGTGTTTGAACACTATGGCTGCAGATGGTGGTAGTAGCTAGGGAAGCTGTGAAACTTTGGGAAGTGGGACCTAGCTGGTAGAAGTAGGTTACTAGGAGGGAGCCTTGGAGGTTTAATGTGGGCTCCCAGTTCCAGTCACTTTCTCTTCTCCTGCTGCCATGATTTTGAGAGGTCCTCTGCAACAGGCCCTGCCACCAGCTGTTCTGCCATGTCACTCACCATTATGGACTGAACCCTTTGGTGTTTCAAGGCATAAGCCTCCCCTGCCTTCACTGTGAGACTGTGTAGTCCATAGAACTATAATTTCCCTCACATGTTCTCAACATCAAAACTTAAAGACCTGTGACCCTCTATGATTCCTTCTCTAGGCAGCCATTTTTCTTACCTTTGAGTGCATGCAGACGTTTTGTTAAATTGTATTGGAAGAATTTTGAACCCAGGCCTTCTCATTCACTCCTAGTGGTCAAAGACAGTACACTCAGACTGATGAGGCTTGTGACCTTATCTCTAGAATTAGAAAAAAAAATGAAAAATAAGATAGTTGTGAAAATCAAAGAGAAAAATGACACAGAAGGTATTGCAAATCAAATATGTTATGCAACTCTAAGATGTGACTCCCACAAATGAGAGGAAGGCAATCGTCAGCCCCGGTCTTGCCTTCTTTGGTTGCTTCTCCTTCATTTCTCTCTCTCAAGTTCCTCATAGGAGCCATAGTATGAATATATATTAGATTAGGCTTGAGTCTGCCTTTGCCTACAGGCATGTTTGCTCCGACTCCTACTAAGGCTGCTCTAGTTTCCTCTCCTCAAAAAGAAAACTTTTGTAGGAGAAATAACAGTTTCAGAAGACCCCGTGGTAACAGAACATTTCTTTGATCTCTTGCCACTATCTGAGTGTTGTTTTGAAAGTTATTTAGGGATGAAAGCATCCCCCCAAAAAGTTTCTGTCAAAGGGGATTTCAGCTCACCTCAAATCCAACCAACTCTGAGGTTTTAAATGTGTATAATTGAGATGGCGACAGCTACATAAATATTAAATGAGCAATGAGATGTCAATGTTTTTATTACCATTTGCAAATGAACTTTAAGTAAAGCTGAGGCCAGTTACATACACCTGGAGAGAGAGCATGGTTTTTGATATGACCACGATATTTGATTTGGAAATTTTTAAGTATACAGTGTTGCTAATAACTCTTAGTTAAGAAAAAAAAAGTAGTTGAACTTCAGTATTTACTACCATATGTGAGCTTGTGAGCCCAAATATTGGTGTGTACATAAAGTTTGGTTTATAAATGTCTTAGGAATAGAAAAGGCTGATTTGGAATTTAAGAAGTCATGCAGCTTCCTCCTCCTCACAAAGTTTGAGGTAATGCTCACCCGAACTCTTCTGATTACAGCACTAACATCTTCCTGGTCTCTCTGAATGTACAGCCTTGCCTCTAACCAATTCTTCTCTCACAAACTATAAAAGTGGTCTTCTTGAAATACAAATCTGATGATGCAATTGCCTGGTTTTTCAATTGCTCCAAAATAACTTCAAATTGCATAATGTTGACCCATCTTGGCATGACACTGATGTCTTACCTTCCTGTCCCACTTCATTTCTGGTTAAAGTCACACTTCCATCTCACCTTCCCTCTTCTCTTCCTCATAACTGCTTTGCCATTTCCTCTCCACCTCACGAGTCTATGCCTTTGCACACATAGCAACCTTGGTTGGAACACCTTTCACTCCCCCCTTCCCTCAGTACACCTACACATCCTTCAGACCACTGCCAGGAGCCAGCTTGTACAGAAGGGATCCTTAATCATCCCCTCCCCAGACTGTTAAGACTTGCCCCACCTGGGCCTATCTCTTTCACAGCACCCATCATCCTGTAACTTAATCTTGCATTCACTTGTCTGTCTCTTCCATTGGCCTATCATTTTCTTGAGGGCAAGAATCAGACTTTATTTATACTTACATCCCCAGGACTTTCCAGTGTCTGGTCTCTACTGGGGAGTTTGTTCAAATCTGTTAAGTCAATCAGGCAATCAGCACTAAATTTAAAGTTGGATTTGATCTCTTATCCCAAATGTGCCAGTAATTAGCGTGGTGTTGCATAATGGACCAAAAGACACAAAATTCAGTAAGTTCAATTATCTTTATTTATATAAAACCTATTAGGCACATTTTCTGAAGACAGAGAATACCAGAAAGATGTCTATCTATGTTTTATTGACTATGCAAAGGCATTTGACTGTACAGATCATAACAAATTATAAGTAACATTGCAAAGAATGAGAATATCAGAACACTTAATTGTACTCATGAGGAACCTGTACATGGGCCAGGAGGCAGTCATTCGAATAGAACAAGGAAACACTGCCTGGTTTAAAGTCAAGAAAGGTATGTGTCAGGGCTGTATCCTTTCACCATACCTCTTCACTCTCTATGCTGAGCAAATAATCCAAGAAGCTATACTTCATGAAGAAGAACATAGCATTAGGATTAGAGAAAGACTCATTAACAACCTGTGTTATGCAGATGACACAACTCTGCTTGCTGAAACTGAAGAGGATTTGAAACATCTACTGATGAAGATCAAAGAACACACCCTTCAATATGGATTGAGCCTCAACAACAATACAAAAATCTTTACAACTGGATCAGTATGCAACTTCATGATAAAGAGAGAAAAGATTGAAACTATCCAAGATTTTCTTTTACTTAGTTCTCCAATGAATACCCACAGAAGCAGCAGTGAAGAAATCAAAAGACACACTGCATTGTGAAAAGCTGTTGTAAAACACCTCTTTAAAGAGTGGAAAAGCAAAGATGTCACATTGAAGGTAAAGCTGCACCTGACTCATGCCATGGTATTTTCAGTCGCATCATATGGTTGTGAAAGCTGGACACTGAACAAAGGAAACAGGAGAAGAATTGATGCTTTTGAATTATGGTGATGGAGATGAATAGAGTATACCATGGACTGCCAAAAGAACCAACAGATCCATCCTAGAAGAATTGCAACCAGAGTGCTCCTTGAAGCAACAGTACCTAAACTGTATCTAACATATTTTGACATGTCAGGAGGGACCAATCCCTGGAGATGGACGTCATGTTTCAGAAAGTGGCAGGTCAAAAAAAAAAAAGGAAGACCCTCAACTAGATGGGTCCAAACAGTGGCTGCAACAGTGGGCTTACTCATAAAAAAGATTGTGTGCCTGGCACAGAGTCAAGGAGTGTTTTCTTTTGTTGTACATAGGGTCGCTATGAGTCAGAACCTACTCAATGGCACCTAACAATAACATGCACATCTCCTTCCAGTAAGTGTTTAAAATTCTTTTTCTCACTATCTATGGATTAAGTGCTTGAGTCCAAAGGTCTAATTACTGCCAATGACTTTCCTGTCCTATCTTGATTATCTCAGAATAGATTAAAGACAAAAGACAATTCAGGATTTGAAAGTATCTTTTTTCCATCCTTGTCCCCACAATGGTTGACCTCTTCTGGTTGTGTATAAAACAGAAGTTGTGTTCCTCCTTTCCAACTGTGAATCTGACAAAGTCTTCATTATTAAATGAACTAATGCATTTCATTCCTTTAAGACATGTTTACTAGGCACCTACTATTTACCAGTTGCTGTCATGGCCCAAGATAAAAGGCATGCATGAGTCAATCTGCCATGTAAACAGATGAGCTTGAAAATGTTCAACATTTTATACATTTTAGGCCCAAGCTATTGGTTCAAATTTGTTTTTTGAAGGTTGAAATTTTAGAGACATCACAAATAAGTAGAAATGCAGAAAACAAAGACAACAAATATAATACATACAACCTCAGTACTTGCGCTGGAAAGTAATTAGGTTCTTCCAATAGGGGATAAAATGTAGTGTGTTGTTTAGCCATTCAAAAGGATCTGGAAAAAATATACATATGTTGCTTTCAACATGAAGAGGTTTCTATGATCCCTGAAGTCTATTTGAGATCCCTAAAAATAGAACCCCCAGGTGACTATACTAAGATTTGTGCCTCAACATCAGCCAGTCTGATCATCCACACAGACGCATAGGCTGACTCTAAGAATAGAAAACAAGGTTCTTTGTCTCCTTAAGAAGCTACAGAAGGCATCTTCTCATCTTGATGGTAAAATCTGAAGACTGGATTTTTCAGGATCAATAAGGCACTTAGTTGAGTAATTTACAGTAGAATGTGAAAACAAATAAGGAAGGAAAGAGCCCCAAACAATGCATTCTCCCTACTGAGACACAGGGAAGAAGACAGTGGCTGGCTGCTCCCAAGGTGGTCTAGCTCTTTTTTTCTTAATTACTTATTTATCTTTTATTCTCCCACAAATTCCTTTAGATCCTGGGTAACTGCTTCTACTTTGGAGTTGATTTGTTCATAGGTCCATCCTGTCATTTATCCAAGGTTTCATGTCTCTAGGCAGAGGAGAGAAAAACAAGTAGAAAAAAAGAGCTTCATTCAGAACTGAGAGTGCTCAGAGTAGGCTATTGCAGGGTGGCAGAGTGGTAAGAGTTGACATCAGTAAGGTTACATAATATGAACCACACTCAAGTTATGGGCCAGTAATATTCATGAGTCTTCTGGGACTGTTTACATTACTGCTTTTTAAAAAAATAAAAATCAGAGCTGGGCATGCTCGCAGATGCCAATAATCCCAGTGACTCTGGAGGCAGAGGCAGGAAGATCATAGACTCAAGGCCAAAAGCAGCCTGCATAACTTAGTGAGACTCTGCCTTAAGATGAAAAATAAAAATTGAGTTGGGGGTGCAACTCAGTGACAGACTACTTGCAAAACCTGGGTTCAACCCCACCCAGTACCCCCTACCTCCCCCCCACACACACACAAATCAGACACCATCTTGGACACCATCCCTGCATGTAGCTGTGATAAAAATATTAAATACCTTCATGAGACTCAGTCCCTTGGCATCACTGCAACTCCCTATTCTGCTTAGTGGTCACTGCCCCCAGCTCTTTCTCCCTCTGGAAACCATAACAAAGAAATCATGGTATTGCAGAAGACCCTGGCCCTTGGGGAAACGGGACAGAGACACCAACCAGGATCCCTTGCCTTAGGTTCACAGGGCAGAAGTCTACTATCACAAATACATTCTGTAAGTTTTTCATGGCTGGAGTTTTCTGTAAGGAAAAAGACCTCAAAATGGCTATTAAACCATTTATCACTTTTTCCCCCTGTGAACTTGAGAGGATGATAAAACAGAGAGGGGTTCAAATCTGAACTCTGCACTGATGAGTTGTATGGACTTGAGCTATTTAAAAGTTTTGGATCTCAGTGTACTCATATGTAAAATGAGGAAAATACTACCTACCAGAAATGATGATTATGAGGATTAAATGCAATAATGATAAGCAAAGCACAATGCCCTGAAAAACCCCAATAGATGTTCTCCCAGCATCTCCACAGATCACTAAATGTTAGTTTCCTATAAACCATTGTTGTTGTTAGGTGCTGTCAAGTCCGTGCCCGACTCATAGCTACCCTATATAAAACAGATGAAACACTATTGTTAATGCTTCTCTGCTATTCATAGGGTTTTCAATGGCTGATTGGTTTTTGGGAATGGGTTACCAGGTCCTTCTCCCAAGCCTATAGCACCTGGTGTTCCCAGGCGGTCTCCAACCAGGCCCAACCCTGCTTAGCTTCCAAGATCTGACGGGATTAGCCATCACAGTAGTATAGCTGCAGGCTTTAAACAATTATATGTTTTTAATTCAGGAGTTTCTTGTTGCCTTTCAGTTTTGGTGACATTATGCATGTGCTATATTTTAAAAGACAATCTGTAACCTTTAACAAAATGGAGCAATTTTCTTAGAAAAACTTCCAACCCTACCCTTTGCTGCTGGTTCACTCCTAGCATCAGAAAACACCTGACCCAACTCTACAACAAACAGAAAGGCCCTTTATCAGGACACTTGATGTTCCCATAGCCACCATTCTCTGGGAACTATGCTGGAGTCCTGAGCCTTTCCTTAAAATGCTCTCAAACACTGGAGTGCAGAAAAGGCAGAAAAGATGAACACATTGTTTCTTGGGGTCCAGATGGCAACAAGTGTTACATCATTTTGTCCCAAGAGGATGGTGAAATAATCAGCATTTTATTCACCCAACAGCTATTTTTGGAACTCTAACTCCATACATGGCACAATGTTAGCCACTGGGGAGGATACAAAAGTGAAGGAGACACAATGTCTGCCCTGAAGAACATATAAAGAAGATAAAATATGTATTTTATACAAATTTTTTTTGAATGCCTGCAATGTGTATCTCTTCTAGATCCTAGCGACACTGTAGGAAAAAAAAAGCAGAGAAGCCCATGGAATACATATTTCCTCGAATAAACAAGTAAACTCTCAAATAAGACAAGTGCAGAAAGCAAGAAATGCAAAAAATAGGATAATATGTGAGAGTGAGAGACAGGTATGAACTTAGTAGAAATGGCTTTTTTGGTAAGTGTGAAAGATAGGAAGTTCAGAGGAAACAAAATGGGTATGGTGGGAGGAAAGAAATGAATAAGCAGGTAGGAAACAGACCATGACTCTTTGTAGGCCCAGGGTTGGCAAACATTTTCAATAAAGGATCAGACAGTAAATGTTTTAGCCTACATGGTCTCCATTGGAATCCTTCAATTCTTTCATGTAAACAATATGTAAACAATATGTAAACAATATGTAAACAATATCAAGGCTGAAATTTAAATGTCATGTAACCTTTACTTGTTATGAAATACAGTGGTACCTCGGCACTCACCATCTGTTCTGGAAGGCTGGTTGAATTCCCATCAGTTCAAGTACTAGACAATTTTTTCCCATAACAAATAATGTAAAAGTACTTATTGGTTCCAGCACCATATTGAATGGCCAATTCAGACACATATCTGCCACTAACATACTGTGCTATAAGTTGTTTTCTAAATTCAATTATTGTCCTTATTGTTTTTCCCTTTCCTTCACTTTCAGTGGTAGAAATTTTCTTGTGCGCCATGATGAACAGATGATATACATATGTCTACATGCATAAAAAAAACAAGATCATGACAACAGGTCTTGACTGCTTGAAATTGGTGTGCAAAGTGACATTATACCCTTTGTTTCACCTAGAAGCTTATGAGTAAGCGAAGCATCTCATACAGGTTTTAGTACAGTAGTCAAGTGCCAAGCAAGTGATGGAGCATGGAACAAGAATTCTCTTAAAAATATTGATAGAGGCCCAAAATATTCTAGCACAGAGCAGTTTGAGTGCCAAGGTACCAGAGTATTTTTATTTTATTTTCAGTGCAGAAACCATTCTTAGCTCATAGGTTATTCAAAAGTAGGTTGCAGGCTGAATTTGATCCAGATGACTCAATTTGCTAGCCTCTCATTGTAGACTATGTTAGGAAGTTTGCATTTTATTCCAAGTACATCAGGGAACCATTACAGGGTGTCCATGTAGAAAAGCAGTATGATATGATTTATATTTTAACTAGATAATTCTGGCTTCAGTGGGACTATTCATAAATAGAGGCAGTGGCCGTGGCCGGTTCAGCTGTAAAATCATTGTAGTACTACAAATACGACATGATGGTGACTTGGGTGATGATAGTAATAGAGTTAAAGAAACTATATGGAGACCAATTTGAATTATATTGTACAGGTTGAGTTGAAAACATATATGCATAAACCATTGTGGTATGACACAGAAAACATTAATCGCAAAAAGGATAATGACAAAATTACTATGGAGCATCAGAGAGGATGCCCTAAAGTTGAAGGAGGCTAGGCCTTTCATTTGAGTAGGTTTCTGACAAAAGGAAGTAAAAGAGGTATTATGATGGGGAAAGAACTTCAGATCGAGATAGACTCGATCTCTCTACACTTCCTAACTTCATCTGTAAAAATAAACTAGAATATTAAACTATAAGCTCCCTGAGGCCAGCAACCATGTCATTTGCCCCTCTATAGACCCACAACATAGCTGATCAAAAATCTAACATTATCATTTGTAACCATATGAATGAAATCTAGATGATATTGTGCTAAATGAAGTAAGCCTGACACAGAAGTAAAAATATTACATGATCTCTCTTATACATGGAACCTAAAAAATAAGTCAAAAACAGAAAAAAGGAATAGAACAGTGGAATAGAATAGTTGTCACCAGATGCATCAAGAGGAAGGAGGAAAAATGGGGAGATATATGCCAGAAAGTACAAAGTTGTAGCTATGTAGGAAGAAAAAGTCTAGAGATCAAATGTATAGGATGAGGACTATATTTAATAATATTGTACCATATACTGGAAATTTGCTAAAAGAGTAGATTGTAGGTGCTCTTGTCATAAAAAAAGAAACTATGCTAGATGATAGACATGTTAATTGGCTTAACTATAGTAATCATTTCATTATGTGTATAACATCATGTTACACACTTTGAAATATATTCAATAAAATTTTAATAAAATAAAATTTAGTGGAAACAATAAAAATCAAACATCCATTTAATAAGTATTGATTGGCCTTCTGTATGCTATGGCATACGCTATCTGCTGGGAACTATACTGCTAGATAAGATAGGCATAGTCACTCTCCTCCTGGATTTACTATCCTTAAAGAATTAGAGATAACTGCACAAATCTCTTAATTTCTGTGCTACAAAGGAATAGCATTTGGCACTTTGTGAGATATAACAAGGACTTAAGGTGTTTTTAGGGGTCAGAGAAGACTTCTGTGCAGAACTGACATTTACATTGATTGCTAAGCGAACAGGAAGAAAAAACTAATTAACCAAGATCAGAAGGATGGAGAAAGCATTTCTGGCAAAATGAGCAGTATGTGTGGGTTTCCTGAGAGAGGAAGGAGCCTGCCATGTTTGAGGATCTAAAATTCAGAGAGAGGGAGAGAATAAACAAATGTTGTTGTTGTTCTTAGGTGCCGTCGAGTCTAGTCCGACTCATAGCGACCCTCATAGGGTTTTCAATGGCTGTTTCAGGATTGCCTTGGAAGTGGGTTGCCACGTCCTTCTCCCATTTTGCTGTACTGGAAATTGAACTCAGGACCTCAGAGACTGCGGAGCAGTCTACTCTACCAACTGAGCTAAATCCCAGCCCAGAATAAACAAATAGGGAGGGCGAAATTGAAGCTAGAGGATGAGGAAGGTCCAGATTTTCCAAGAATTTGTAGAAAGAATCAGGACTTTATCCCAGGCTTATTAAGAAATGACAGTTGAGTTAGGTTTAAGCAGATCTGACTTAATTCCAAGTTCTGCCATTTTTGTTATATAGGTAGAACTACTGAAGGAATGACTTAGCCTATTTTGCAGGACTTCTAAGAATAAATGATCAAATTATTTATTGTGAGAAACAAGTTATAAAATTATCTGTAAAAGATACTAGTAGATTTTTATGAAGTTTTGGTTTTCTTTCTCTGGGAACAGGGTAAATGGAGGGAGTTGTGGGAAATAAGCCTTAGAAATTAGGTTAAATGCCCAGAAAGAGTATTTATTTTGTAGTTCACAGGGAGTAAAATGGAACTAGGAAAGTTATCCCCCACCTACCAACGTCCACATATCAGTCAAACCCAGACAACCTAAGCTCTGATTCCATACTTCTGCTAGAGGAGGAAGTGGGGGTGGATGTCCCAAGATGAGTATGACATGGACACTTGTCCTGAAGGAGTTTAATAAGTTTCTTAAGGCTATAAGGAAAAATATACGATCTTCTAAGTAGGTATAGTAATGAAAAAAAAAAGCCAAATAGAATTCCTCATCTGGCAGGAAAGTTGGGATGTTTTTGCTTTTTCCTCTGTGGCTTGTTATTTTAATTCCACGAGGCCATAGGATTCAGAAAGCTGTGAACTAGGCACATGTCTAGGACCTTGTTTGTATACAACAGATAACCCATCCTGTGCTCGCCTTTGCTCCACACTCTTCAAAACATGAAATAGCTTGCCAGAGCACTCTCCTTGTAGGCAGCAAGTGCTTCACTCTGCAGAAAACGCCATGAAAAAAATCTCAAGGCACCCAGGAAGGTGTACCAGAAGAAGAGCTCTCACCCAAGGAGCTGTGCCCCTCCCTGTCTCTTCTCTGGGGAAAAGGGATACACACCACTGCCTAGGCCGGAATATCCCTCATACCACTCAATTTTGAGCCTCCACTATTGTTTGGTTACATCCACTACAGTCTTTAAAAAACTTATACTCCTTTAATGAACACAAAGTACCAGTAATTTCTCCTATAAAAAAAATAATACCTGAGACGGTCACACCCACAGCCAAGCTGTCCTAGAGTTGGAGTGCACACCAGCTGGTTGAGATGCCTCCCCGCAGTCTGGCAATGGTGACCAGCCAGGTGCCCCCAGCCTTCCTGCTTTGCAGCCCACTGCTGGTCATCAAAATGTACATGGTTGCCATCATCACAGGCCAAGTGAGGCTGTGGAAGAAAGCTTTTGCCACCCCTCAGCATGCCTGAGACACAGAGGCCCCCAGTATTGCCAGGGAAACCCAGACATGCAGCCCACCAGAATAACATGGAGACAAACTACCCATTCCTCTTTTTGTGCCTTGTCTACTCTTCCCTGAGGGTTGATCCCTTTGACACTTGGAGACACTTCCTGTCTTCCTCGTGGGCTACATGGCACGTGCCATGGCCTACCTGGGAAGCTGTGGGCACCCATCTGTTCCATGGCTTGCACCTTGGCCTACCTCCCTTGTGTCACCATGGTAACGGAGATCCTCTGGGAAGCAGCCCATCACTTGTGACCAGAAATTAATGTCTCCTTAGACAGCAAAGTGTGGGCTGAGAGCCATCATGGTTGGACATGGGGTCCCTTCCAGACTGAGATAAGCTCAAGTCTTAGTTTTCTGGCTACCTGTTGAGCACATGGATTGGATTCCTGGGCCCACTGGGACTGTGTGTATTGTGTGTATGCATAAGTGTATGCATGTGTGTATGTAAGTGTGCATGTGCACATGCATGTGTGCACATTTTTCTTACCCTGTTGGATTTCTGGATGAAGTGGCAGACTGAAACCAATTAGAGGTGAGCTATCAAGACTGATAGAAAATCCTTTAACTCAAATAATGGAGCTTTAAACACATCTCACCATCACCTGCCCTAAGAATAAGTAGAGACTGGGAAGACTCTGTTTAGGGTTCTCACAACCAACTATCATCCATTCCAGACTTTTCAACCCACTAAAATGTAGATGTCTCAGACCCACCCTGGGGATTCTGGCTCAGCCCATCTATGGAGTGGTGAGCCTGGCCATCTACCCCGACCTGCCTCTGCCTCCTGAGTGCTGGGACTATAAGAATGTGCCACCACTGCCACCACTCCTGACTCATCTACATCTTAGGAAAGGCCCAATGGGAGTCCTAGGGATGGTCAGTTTCCTCTCAGGCTGGGCCCAGGACAGCTAGGGTACCTGTGGTTTCTTCTATAAAGGCAACTTACTGACACAGGAGCAGGATTATGTTCTGTGGTTCCCAATGAACACTTCCCTTGCCTCTTTGCTCAAATTCCCTAGCTAGACCCTCTTCTCTGGCTCAGATGTGGGTAGGAAAGTCTCTTCCAAGATATTAGACCCTCCAAAGGAATGTCAGGTGACAACAACGGGCTGCGAGTGCCTGACCACTAACAGGAACTTTCTGCCTCCTTCTGTATCAGTGAGGTTTGAAAACTGCAAATGTCTACCCCTATGGGGAATTGTGTGTGCCTGTAAGCAGATGTGTGCAGTCTCCAAGACTCATGTCCTGAGACCTGTGTGGTTTTTAATCACTAAATAACAATGTCAGAAAAGATAAAAATTAAATTAAAAAAAAGTAAAAGAAGAGCCAAAACAAGTGACAATCTAGCTGGACATCTTTTTTTTTTTTTTTTTTTTTTTTTTAGAAATTTTTAATGTACATCATAATGTGATTCATTTTGACATGCTTTTCATTGTGACATTTCCATACATGCATTTTGATAAACATTATTCATATAGGTTACCCCATACCCTCCCCTATGTTTCCCCCCCTCCCACACTTCCCATCTAAGTTTCCCATCTAAGTCTTCTCTATCTCTAACTTAGTAGTATTTTTCTATATGTCCTTGGGTTCCAGTTCTGTTTAAGATAGAAACTTTTCCTGTAGTGGTCTTTGTTTTTATCTTGTTAGAACAATTACATGCAATTTCTAGTCCATTTATATTGACATCATTCTTATCTTCCCCCTACCCCTTTTATTATGATCCGACCTTTGAATAGGATTTTTCCTTCTTGTAATTTTGAATCAGCTCCCTCATATGAGTGAGAACATGTGTTGTTTCTCTTTTTGAGCTCGTGTTCATTCACTCAAAATAATTTTCTCTAATTCCATCCATTTTGCTGCGAATGACCTTATTTCATTTTTCTTGATCGCTGAGTAGTATTCCATTGTGTATATATACCATAGATTTTTTATCCATTCTTCTGTTGAAGGGCACTTTGGTTGATTCCATATCCTTGCTATTGTGAAAAGCGCTGCATTGAACATGGAGATGCAGGTGTCCCTGTGGTATGATGACCCATCTCCCTTTGGGTAAATTCCCAATAGTGTTATAGCTGGGTCATATAGTAGATCTATTTTTAGTTTTTTGAGGTACCTCCATATTGATTTCCACAGTGGTTGCACCAATTTACAGCTCCACCAACAATGTAAGAGTGATCCCTTTTCCCCACAACCTCGCCAGTTGTTGTTTGTTTTATTGATCTTGGCCATTCTTACTGGTGTAAGGTGAAATCTCAGAGTTGTTTTGATTTGCATTTCCCTAATGGCTAGGGATGTTGAGCACTTTTTCATGTGTTTCATGGCTTTATGGACCTCTTCATTTGAGAACTGTCTACTCAGTTCCTTTGCCCATTTGTGTGTTGGGTTGTTTGGTTTTTGGGGGTTTTTTTTCTTGAGTTCTTTATAAATTCTAGTAATTAGACCTTTGTTTGATGTATAAAATGTGAAGATTTTTTCCCATTCCGCGGGGGTTTCCTTGACTCTGTCGTTTCTTTTGCTGTGCAGAAGCTTTTTAATTTCATGTGATTCCATTTATCTATTCTTGTTGCAATTTCTTGAGCAACTGGAGTCCTATTAAGGAAATACTTTCCTATGCCTATATGATGGAGTGTATTGCCTATCTTGCCTTCTACAAGTTTTAAAGTTTCTGGTTTTATGTTGAAATCTTTTATCCATTTTGAGTTAACTCTCGTGTATATTGAGAAATGCGAGTCTACTTTCATTTTTCTCCATGTGGATGACCATGTTTCCCAGCACCATTTGTTGAAGAGGCTGTCCTTTTTCCAGTTTACTTGCTTTGCTCCTTTGTTGAAAATAAGGTGGCTATAGGTGTGTTGAGGTATATCTTGGTCTTCTATTCTGTTCCAGATGTCTTCGGGCCTATTTTTGTGCCAGTACCAAGCTGTTTTTGCAACCACTGCCCTGTAGTATAGTTTGAAGTCAGGGATTGTGATTCCCCCTGCATTAGATTTGCAGCTTAAAAGTGTTTTGGCTATACATGGTCTTTTGTGGTTCCATATGAATTTTTAGATCATTTTTTCTATTTCTGTAAAGTCAGTCAGTGGAATTTTAATGGGTATTGCATTAAATCTATAGATTGCTTTTGGTAGGATAGCCATTTTTACAATATTAATTCTCCCTATCCGGGAGCAGGGGAGGTCTTTCCATTTTTCAGTGTCCTCTGCTATTTCTTTCTTTAATGTTTTGAAATTTTCCTTGTAGAGATCTGAAGGTTCTTTGGTTAGATTGATTCCAAGGTATTTAATTTTCTGGTGGGCTACCATGAATAGTATCTTTCCTGAAATTTCCTTCTCTTCTTGTTTGGAATTGGTGTAAAGAAAAGCTATTGATTTTTGTGTTAATTTTGTAGCCTGCAACTTTGCTGAAGGAGCTAATTAGATCCAGAAGTTTTCTGGTTGAGGTTTTGGGGTCTTTCAAGTATAAAATCATATCATCTGCAAATAATGATAATTTGACCTACCTCTTCCTTGCCAATCTGTATCCCTTTGATTTCTTTCTCTTGTCTGATTGCCCTGGCCAGAACTTCAATTACTAAGTTGAATAGAATAGGAGAGAGAGGACATCCTTGTCTTATTCCAGATCTAAGAGGAAATGGTTTTAGTTTTTCTCCATTTAATATAATGTTGGCTGTAGGTTTGTCATAAATGGCTTTTATGAAATTAAGGTATTTGCCTGTTATACCTATTTTCTCCAGTGTTTTTATCATGAAAAGGTGGTGCACTTTATCGAAGGCCTTTTCAGCATCAATTGAGATGATCATGTGGTTTTTGTCAGTTTCTTGATATGTTGGATTACATTAATTGATTTCCGTATGTTAAACCAGCCTTGCATCTGTGGTATAAATCCCACTTGGTCATGGTGAATAATCTTTTTCATATGCTGCTGTATTCTGTTTGCCAGAATTTTATTGAATATTTTTGCATCTAGATTCATAAGGGAAATGGGTCTATAATTCTCTATCTTAGATGAATCTTTTCCTGGTTTAGGTATCAGGGTGATGGTAGCTTCATAGAATGTATTTGGGAGTGTTCCCTCCTTTTCTATTCTTTGGAATAATTTGAGGAAGACAAGTATTATATCTTCTTTAAAAGTTTGGTAAAATTCTGCCATGAATCCATCAGGACCTGGGCTCTTCTTTGTTGGGAGACTTTTAATTACCTTTTCTATTTCTGTATAGGTAATGGGCTTGTTTAAGTCAGTTGTGTCTTCTGGGGTTAGTTTTGGTAGGTCATACATGTTAATAAATTTGTCCATTTCTTCTGCATTTTCATATTTTTTGGAATACAGTCTCTCATAGTAATCCCTGACAATTTTCTGTATTTCATTGGAGTCGGTGGTTACGGATCCATTGTCTTTCATAATCCGTACTGTGTTAGATTTTTCCTTTTTCTTTTTGATGAGGTTAGCCAGAGGGGTGTCTATTTTATTAAACTTTTCAAAGAACCAGCTCTTAGTCTTATTAATTTTTTGAATTATTTCTTTAGATTCTAATTGAGATATTTCTCCCTTTATTTTTGTAATTTCCCTCTTTTTATTCCATTTAGGGTTTTTTTTTTTTTTTTTTTTTTTTTTATTTTTTTATTTTTTTTTTTTTTTTTTTTTTTTTTTTTTTTTTTTTTTTTTTTTTTTTTTTTTTTTTCTTTTTGGTTTTCTTGTGTCTTTTTTTGTGTCATTAGGTCATTTATTTGGCTCATCTTTATTT